>CM076584.1:893082074-893146579 GCA_034641835.2 Pinus albicaulis | reverse complement strand
TCTCATTTGCCGGCCTCTCCGGAAGGGAGCTACTACCCCCTGCTCTCGTTTACTAGCCTCTCTTGGAAGGGAGCTACTACCCCCTGCTCTCGTTTACCAGCTACCACTGGAAGGGAGCTACAACCCCCTCACTGAAGGCTTCGACCCTCAGCACCATTGCGGACCACGTTTCATCAATTTTCATATTGGATCCAACAGATTTCATATGTCATACTTTGTAGGCCACTTTTCATCAGATTTTCAGACTGGACTCACTCCACACATCTAAGATCAATCATACATCCAACTGAAACTTATAACCCCATCAATTCATTCATTGAATCATCAACCCATCAACTAACAAATTGATCTTATCATCATCAACATAATCATCATTCAAACAGCCCATATCTGTATGAATACATCATTGACAGATAGAAGTAAAACAATAGAACAGATCAGAAATTTCATTTCACATACTTCAGCAAAACCCTAGTTCTATACATGCTTTTACTTCACTGAACCTGTGTATGCATGCGCTTTAACAGAAACAAACCTGTGTATATATCTGCACATATTTCAGGACTGATTTCACATACCATACATGCTTTTGCTGAAGCCAACCCGCGTATATACATGCTTTCTCTTCCACGAACCTGCGTATAGATCTTCAAAATTTGTAGGGCTACGCAAATCTTCAGAACAGATAAATAGCTCAGATCTTACCCTTTACTTCAAAAAATATTCGCCTCATCTCAGATCTAAACATTCCATAAACAAATCTAGCAAATACATAGTCATTTCATATCTAGAGATCCCTCTTCATCATTTTCTTCATAGGTGCATTATTAATTCAGATCAATCAACAAAATGTTACCCATTCCATGCAGATATACTTCAGAGTGAAGTATTCATTGAAAACCCAGACTCCTGCATGCCTTGCACTATGATCTTCTTCTCCTTAAATAGATTTAGCCTTTGTCAATACCATGAGTCAAAACCACTCCACTACTAATGGTATTCCTGGACGGGATCAAATAGATATTCCAGCGCTCAATACAATGGGCCAATACCATTGTAAATTCCATTGGTTTTATGAATTTAGAGCGCAAATAGGCATACGCTACTTGGTACGTACTTTTCCGCGTACATACGCTACTTCTCCTTTACAAACCCGCGTATGCTTTGTGACATACCATTTTTATCATTATTTTGGAACTTACTGGAATTTCTTTCTCTGTTACTTCTGAGTTGCTCTGTAGATACATCAGATTTACATCATTAATAAAAACTCATCAAGTCAGTTTCCATCAAGGACAACTTTATCAAGCAGGTTGCCATCAAGGACAACACTCTGCATCATATTGCCAACAGCCTTTGCATACTTCCCCATAGTACATCCCTTGCATGTGTCTGACTACGAAAGTGTACCCTTGGGATGACCTGTAGAAATTAGTTGCATGACCTTCAAGGCTTCGTGGTGAAGATGGCCCAATCTCATATGCCATAACTCACCCTCATCCCAGCTCACCACTTTTTCTGTCTTACCCACCAATGTTGTGCAGCCATCTACATCAAGTTTATAGAGATCCTTATCTTGAATCCAAATCTTCTTGGCTTGTCCTGTTGTTTTGTGTCACAGGAAATATTTTCCCTCACGGAAAACAACATCATAGCCTCTTGTTGAGAATTTGGAGGGGCGATGATTAATTCGAATTCTATACTTGATAATTACTTGTGAGATTACTTATTTCACTTATGTTTTTTCTTCTTGGCTTATTATATCTTTCATCAAGTAAATTTCAAAAACACAAGAGACATAAATTTAGGCTCTTCAAGCAAGGGTTAAAACCTTTCCCTATTGGAGAGGAAAACCCACGAGAAATTATTCTTATAGACTTACCATGACACAGACCCTTGAACTTTGTATGCCTTCAAGACCTTGTCACTAATTGATCCTTCTCTTTTGCACCGTCCTGCACAGTCTTTCACCTTTCTGCACAAAAACTAGAGATCTCGATCTCTACTTATATTCTTCTTCATACGATACCTTCACTTAACTTTACTGACTATATCCTTGTCTTATTTTATTCAATGAGAATACTTCAACTTAACATAGCCCTTACTTTAGCACAATCCCCTTTTTCACTTATTAACAGTCCTTTAACATAGCCATATATTCATTGCACCGTAACATAGTGAGTTATCTCGCACTTCAATGCACCTTAGAATAGAATTATTCTGCACTTTAATACAGTCTTCATTCAACACCTTAATCCACACTTTAAGACAGTCCTATAGCTTGCATAAAATCACAAAATAATTTCGCACTGCACCTCCACCTACACTTCCGCACTGCACCTCCACATGCACTTACGCACTGTACCTGAACCCTTCCTGAAATCCACACTATTTTAGAGTTAATACATACTTCTATTCTTGTCCTTTTTTTCCGCAATTAGCTTCAGAAAATCCGCACTAATATGTACTTCTATTTTAGTGTAATCCACATATTTTTTTCCTTAAACACAGAAGAAAATGCGAGTTGTAGTCTCTATTTTTCTACGCAGTATGACTAGGGTATTTATAGTTGTTTTCGTCTGTATTTTAGCCGACCTGTTTCAAATATATAGAGGCCGACATGAACACTAGTTTATAGCCCGAATTGTAGAGAGAGTCTTCCAGCATTAAGGAGGTTTACTTGAGGGATTTTTCCAACATTGTTCTGATCATCTTCTGGGTGCAGCCTTCAAGGTTTATTTGATAGTATGGAGGCATACAGTTTTGAATTTGACACTTCATAAACAAAAACTTAATTAATACAATTTATGAAAAGAAGGCATATCCCTAGAGGACATCAAGAAGAAGTCCTTTGACCTAAAACCTTGCTCATGAAACCCATGAGTCACGCATATCAAAAATATATATTATAATCTTGTCTTCATAAATACATAATTACATAGTCAATATGAAGACCGACCTAGTTACACTTTTCAACACTCCCTCTTAACTAGGGAGGTATTCATATAGGTACATGGTCACTTTCAAACTGAAGAATATCATAAGAAGAATCATATTGGTAATCACATTTGTATAACATCATATCGACCAGCATTGTCCTAGTGCAAGGCCTTGACTAACAACCCCATCTCTCAATGAGACAATGAGCTACAATGTTGGTGAGACACATGACTAATAGACACCATAATCATTGTCTCTCCAAGGCACATACCCCACCTAGGTGTTCCTAGAGTATGACCTTCTTGGACTATTCTTCTCTTGGGTAGCCAACCCTCAAAGAATATTGGTCCACGACTACTCTTATCTTGAATTCCCTATCTTATTCTCAAAGAGTATCGAATTCCAGATGATTACCCAATCCTCCATTATGTCTTCTAGGTAAAGAATATAATGTTTTATCTATCCATTCTCTCCATAGGGCCTTCACTAAGACTTATGGTTGTTAGTCCTGGTCTAGTGCATGACACATGTATTAGAGAATCACATATGCCATTCCCTCTCAACCCAGGAAGGACATAATTCAAGTTTCTTCCAATTAATAAACTTACCACTAGGCTCCCTCTTAACCAGGGTCCTACAGTAGCAATCCAACTACTCATGAGGAATTCCTCCCCTCGATGTCATGGATTTCGATATTGAGGAATCGTCAACTTTTGGCTTCATAGGGCACATATCATCCATCACTTTCAGTCATTATTCATGTCCATTATCATAGAGTGATTCATCAGTCTTTCTCCTATGGTCCACCGTTATGCCATGCTGCTTTCCTTCTAATCATCTCAAGGGATCATGCATCCTTTCTCATGATTCGCAGCCCTGCACAAATTCATCTAGATAACTATATACATATGAACCATTTTAAGAAAAAAGTTACCTTAGTGATGATCTTTCACCATGACATATTCCTGTAGGAATAGAAATCCTTTATTCAGATTTACACATCTCCTAATGATATGTTTTTCCAAGGATCTTTTTTTTTTTTTACTAGACTTTCATCAGAGTCTACATATCTTCCCAAGGGATCTCCTAGTCACATCTTCTTGGCTTCTAGATGATAATTGTCTCTTGACATGGTTGCATTTCATGATCTCTTCCTTTCTGCACATTCTCCATTCCTAGGAACTTACAAATTTTCCAGTTTCTCGTTCAAATACAACCACTTCATATTCCATGAGGACATATTATGTTGATTTCATCTGTCAATGCATCGAGAGATCCTTCTTCATAGATCATACTTCTAAATATGGAAGTATATTACCTGAAACCTTATGCCATGAATTCACAACATCCAGTGTCAGCATATAAATATATACATACCTCATACCTTTTTCCCTTGAGTCATATTATAGCAATTTATCTAGAATGAATAGCTTCATTCCCTTGGCCTGCTTCATCAACATGTCATCACATCCCAAAATTATGTTTACATGATGACCCTTGATCTTGATGACTTCTTTCCATTAGTAATGTTATCATAGAGGTTTTCCCAGAGCTGATGCCTTTTATCATAATGTTATAATATACATTGCTTCTTATCGTACTATTTTACAACCAACAAAAATCACTTAAACGAGAATATGATCTCAATAATAGTAGAGATCCCTTGCTTCTTTCTTATATTTCTTTGCATCATTTCCTTCCCTCACATCTGAGATATGGGCTTCTTCCATTTTCCTCTTGTCCTTCTCTGATTTAGGAAAATATATTTTATAATGGCCAAGTTCATTACATCCAAAGCGTCGTACTTTTTCCATGTTTCTTCTTTTATTCTGAGGACCAAATTTTATGAATCTTCCTTTGTTCCTGTATGTGCCTGCAAAGGCTTGAATCTCTTCACTTGGTATTGCATCACCTTTGGTTTTCAGTCTAGTTTCCTCTATTTTACATAGAGACCATAAATCATTGAATGGAGTGGCTTCTTTCTTCCTGTATAAACTTGAAGTGAAGTTTCCCCATTCCTCTGGTAGAGCATTCAACACCATTGTAGTCATCTCAGTGTCAGACATTACTTCTCCCATTTCCCGCAGTTGATCTCTTATTTCAGAAATCCTGATAAAGTATAGAGTGATTCCTTATTCCCTTGAAAATTTCATTTTATATAGTTCTTGTCTTAGATAGATTGCTTCTCCTGCAGTACTTGTAGAGAATAACTTCACCAATTTCTCATATATTTCTTTAGCAGACTTTAGATTTGATACATATGGAATGAGTGATTCCTTGATGGATTATATGAGAATCCTATGTGCTCTGATTTCTCCCTTAACGTATTTGGCATGAGCTGGAGCATCTTCTTTTGGTGGTTGAATTGTCGATTTGTTGATGTAGTCCATAACTTTGTCTTTAATTAAACTCAAATCTATCCTCTTCTTCCATGCGCTATAGTTTGATGAACCAACCAGCTTGTTTCTTTCTCTACAATAAGTCATCTTTACATCTTTAAGTAAGGTCATATATACTTACTTGAGTAGAGTGGCTTGCAACTTCCTTGATGATGATGAAGGAGTTAGGAGCTTCTTCTAAAATATAAATCTTCAATCTATGTGTTCTTGAATCCTTGATGGCATAGGATATATTCAAAAGATGATGTCCTCTTCAATCAATGTCTTGAATGAAAATCTTTGAGGATCTTTCTTGAAAATAGCTTGAGAGTCTTCCTTGCAGACTGATTTGACTTTTCACTCAAACTTTGATTTTCACTTCTTAGAGTGTCTCTTTGTTTAGTAGCCCTTGAGTTCAACACCTTAGCTCTGATTCCATGTTGAAATTTTGAAGGGGTGGTGATTAATTCAAATTCTCTACTTGATAATTACTTGTGAGATTACTTATTTCACTTATGTCTTTTCTTATTAGCTTATTATATCTTTCATCAAGTCAATTATCAAAAACACATAAGAGATACAAGTTTAGGCTCTTCAAGCCAGGGCCAAAACCTCTCCCTCCTGGAGAGGAAAGCCCATGAGAAATTATTCTTATAGACTTTCATATGAAAAGTATCATGACCATGACGCAGACCCTTGACCATTGTATGCCTCCAAGACCTTGTCACTAATCGATCCTTCTCTTCTGCACCATCTTGCACCATTCTGCAGTGTCTTGCACCTTTCTGCACCAGAACTAGAGATATTTGTCTCTACTTGTATTCTTATTCCTTTGTACCTTCACTTAAATTTACTGACATTATCCTTTTCTTATTTTCTTCAATGAGAAGATCTCAGCTTAACACATCCCTTACTTTAGCACAATCCACTTTTTCACTTATTAACAGTCCTTTAACATAGTCATATATTCACTGCACCTTAACACAATGATTTATCTCACACTTCAATGCACCTTAACACAGAATTATTACACACCTTAATACAGTATTCATTCATCACCTTAATCCACACTTTAACACAGTCCTGTAGCTCACATAAAATCACATAATACTTCTGCAATGCACCTACACTTTTGCACTGCACCTGCACCTGCACCTGCACTTCCTCACTGTACCTGAACCCTTCCTTAAATCCATACTATTTCAGAGTTAATATGTACTTCTATTCTTGTCTGTTTTTTCCGCAGTTAACTTAAGAAAATCCACACTAATCCGCACTTCTGTTTCAGTGTAATCCACATATTTCTGTCCTTAAACACAAAAGAAAATATGAGCTGCAGTCTATGTTTTTCTGCGCAGTATGACTAGGGTATTTATAGTTGTTTCTGTTTGTATTTTAGCCAACCTATTCAAATGTATAGAGGTTAACATGAACACTAGTTTATAGGTCGATTTGTAGAGAGAGTCTTCCAACGTTAAGGAGGTTTACTTGAGGTAATTTTCCAATGTTTTTCTGATCATCTTCTGGGTGCAGCCTTCAAGGTTTATGTGACAGACTAGATGCATACAATTTTGACTTTGACACTTCATAAACATGACACTTAATTAATACAATTTATGACGAGAAGAAATATCCCTAGAGGTAGAATAAGTCCTTTGACCGAAAACCTTGCTCATGAAACCCATGAGTCAAGCATATCAAATATATATATATATTATAATCTTTTCTTCATAAATACATAATTACATATTCAATATGAAGACCGGCCTAGTTACACTTTTCAACACCTCTATCCTCCAACATTGCAACTGAGACTACATTTTTCTTCAAGCCTGGTACATCCATTACATATTTTAATTGAAAGGGTTTACCTGACTATCTTTGGAAGGTAATTGTACCAATCATGGTAACATTGTATCACCCGTCATTACCCATTTCGATATGCTTCTGGAGGTCCTTCTCCTCCAAGCTACTGAAAATTTCTTTGTCTCCCGTCATGTGAAAGGATGCACCACTATCTAAGTACCACACCAATCTCATTGCACTTGACACAATGAATGAAATGAGTGATAATTCAAGCTCAAATTGCGAGGCCAAAGCCTCACCAGTTTTTGATCCTGAAGCCTTCTTGTTCTTCTTCTTTTGAGGACAAATAGTGGCATAATGTACATGCTCGTGACACTGAAAACAATTCACTCTAGACATGTCGTGCTTCTTGCCATCTTTCAAACTCAGATTTGGAATGGAATTTCTTTCTTTTCCCCTTCTTCACCTTGGCATCCAAAGCACAATATTCTTCTTCATCATTCGTAGATGAAGAACCATCCCTGGTATTCCGCCTAAATTATTCTTGCACCAAATCTAACCAAAGTCGTTCCTAATCTGGCAGCTTTTTCCTTCCATTGATAGAGTCCCGATAACTATGCCAACTCTTAGGAAGTCCTAGAAAAGCTAGGCTCACCAAGTCATCATCAACAATAGTAGTTCTGATGCTCCCAAGCTCATCCCGACATTGCACAAACTTTGTTAAATATTTCGTCATGGTGTCGCCTTTCTCCATTTTGATCTTCCTGATTTTATCCTTCAGTGCCAATTTTCTATGATAATTGGTGCTCTGAAATAGATCTGTCAAATATTTCCACATTGCATATGGTGCCGCTTTTCCATGGAGACTTGATACAATGTGGTCTCGTACTCCCTCCAATAATATCCTCCTATCCTTTGCAACCTTATTTTTCCAAGAATCAAGATTTGCAGCATCTGCTATAACGGCTTTGGGAACATCATTGTCAATGAATTATTTCAACCTATTGTCCTCCAATACTATCTCCATCCTGTATTTCCAAGAAATATAGTTAGATCTTCCCTCTAGTTCATACTCCAATCTCAAGCCATTGAAATCCAATTCGATCCCGAATCACTTGTCACACCAAGAATGTGTTTTGAAATTCGAATTCTATTCAGTCACAAACTCAACTTCTCCTTCACTTTAGTGAATTCATGTGCTCTGATACCATGTAGAAATTATACAAACATATTATATCAATGGATTCAATCTGATCTAACAATGTACTAAAGCTAGATACTGAATCATTTCTACAAATAAATTGTGAAAATTAAACAAAATCACCAATCACATGAAGCAAATAAAGAATCAAATCAAACCACAACACAGATAATTTCCCGGGAAAAGCTTGCTGCTCAAAACCACTCTATCTTCTATTGTATATTATCCATGGGATCATGAAACAATTACAATGCACTCTTCTCACAAGAGTCTCCTGCACTCTACTAACTGTCTCACACTGTCCTGGACAAAACTGCCTAACACTTAGCCAATTCTCAGCCTCTAAACAACCTGCCTTTCTTGCGCAATTCTTGATGAATGAAATCCATATTATTTAGGAAATTTTGCCTTCCTAAACTGTGCAAGGATCATGGGAACTCCAATGGATGTCTGGTTGCATGCAAGAAACCTATTAATCACACAACTGATAGTTAACCTCCCTTTAACCTTTGTCTCAACTAGGTCTCCACTGGAACTGACACGCATGTAGCTATTAATAGTAAATCATCAGTTGCATGGAAGATCACTAATTGTGAATTAAATAATATTTAATTCACTTGATCTCTCAATAGTGCAACAAACATTTACAACTATTTCAACTGACTCTAACTCACCTAACTGAGTTAACTGATTAAACATGCATTAAACTAATGCACCAACTGCAATTCAAACTCCATAACTAATAGAATTACTCTGCATGCCTCACCAACAATCCTCAACTCGAAATACATGAGCTAACTGAGTTAATCACACTCAATTAAATATTACAAGTGATCATGAGATAAGATTACATTTTATTGTCCAATTTAATTAAGGGAAAATTAAATTAGACACTACACCAAATTAATTAATTAATTTGGCCATCACACTAATGTATTGCTAGGACCTATTGGTCCAACATTAGTGTGTGTGCTGCAATTTCTTGTTGGAATTAAACATTATTTTGATAGATAGTTGTCAGATATATGACAGAGGCTAGTAGTTCAGTGCGATGAATGCTTTATGGATCTAAATTTTGGTTTTTTTGTACAGCCATCAGATATCTGACAATGGCTAGTAGTTCATTACGATGATTGTTTTATGGATTCGATGGTTGATTATATCAGATCACCATTCGATATTCGATTTCTTACAATTTTTACTGTCAAATAACGAACAACTAATGATTATTAAAAAAAATGCATTATGTTAGGATGAATTCTAATCGCAAGTGTACGAAAAAAAACTCACTTTAGCCGTGCATAACAAACATCTCTAACATCAAAGATGACTGCCAATTTCTTTATATATGCAGTTAGTTGACCAAGATAAATGCTACAAAATCTAGATCTATGCAGTAAAAGACATTAAGCAGTAAATAAAACAAAGAGTTGCTCCATGCATCCAATAGACAAGACAAGAATATTTTTAAACATTTTTTGTATTTTTGACACCTAGGAAGGGAACATAGAAAGATGTTACCAGTCCCCCTCAATGGGATGGGTTCTTGTATGTCCTCAGCACTTCAGATCTAAGATCTCTCTCTCTTGATGGTGTAGAAAACCGAGACAAAAAATGGAACTCAAAGGGAGATCACAAGAAAAATGGTAGCAAAATATGACAATGATGGAGGATCAAAGTCAGACCAAAAGTATAGATCCAGAGTGATATTTAGGCAACAAAAGGTATTGAGTGAATGGAAAAACCCTTCTATTTATAACAAAATATTGAGTTAGTCTAGATATTGGTGCATAATTAAAATATTATTAACCAAATCTAGATCCAACTTTTATGGAATATTTTATTATATTTGTTGGAGGGAAAAATAACTTGAATTTGGTCAAATCCATTTATTTGTAAATAATAAATAAATAAATGATTTATTTATTATTTTAAGGATGTGGTTGAGTAATAATTAAATAAATAATGATTTATTCAATTATTTATAAATGATTTAGTCAAATTTAACAAGGAATATTATTTAAATAAGGTTTAAATAATTATTCCTAGAAAGTAATCAGATAAATAATGATTTATCTAATTAATTTTCCTGTTTTGGGTTAAATATGACCAGGAATATTAATTAAGCTATTGTTTAACTAATTATTCCTTGAGAAAAATCAAAAAAATATGGATTTATTCAATATTTCCTCACGGGGTTTCATGTTTAGACCATAAACAACTTAATAAATTAAAGATTACTAAGTTGTTTTTCATAGTGAAAGCAATTTTACTTAGGGTAAAATTGGTCTTACATGGTGTACTTTGGTCCATCTAGTAGTAATAGGTTAGATGACCAAAATTTGGTGTAATAGATTGCCCCCAGTTTGCGAGCATTAGGAGCTAATCGTATGACCGAAGTACGTTGCAAGAACTCAATCACTAAGGGGAAGTCAGAGAGAGAGAAATATAAGGTAGACCAAAGCCTTAGAGGACAAGACCCTGAGGAGGAGAGACTTATATGTGAAACAAGTCTCTTTTATGAGTGAGTACATGTACTACAAGAGGCGGGGGAGGCATACCTATGCCTACCGAGACAAAGTACAAAGAATAATGCGTCCAGTAAACAAGGGACTGAACTATATAATACATGCTGGCATGAACATGAGCCAGATAAAAACATGATAATGGATCCCACATACATATTTTGCCTGGGATAATAGCTAGGACTTATACAATAATATCTTAGTACATGAGATATAATTACAACCAAAGAGTCCCGGTAAACAGGAGAGGGCTTTGAAAATTTGAATGATACATGCAAACTAAAAGGTGTTTCATGTGGCTGAGGTTGAAACCATCAAATATGTGGAGTTGCATCGATGGCTGTAATGAAGAGGTCATCTAGGCATGTGGGGGGATACCTGAAGGGCCACCCCCTCATGAGGTCTGAAACATCTCACACACACCCAGGAATCACCGGTACAATTTGTTGCATCACTGAACCATCAAGTATATGGATATCGATCATGCCATAAGGATCTGGAGCTGAGAAGCAATCAAGTCAAAGGGAAATAAGGAGTCCCTTTGCTTGATCCGAGGCACCGAACAAGAGCGGAAGCTGGAACCAAGGTACACCGCCCCCTAGACTTGTCTTCTGGAATGAATGAGCTGATGTCGATAGAAGGAGGTCCATCATAGGTGAGGCAATAGGGGGTCCTCAACTAAGGCATGAGAGATAATAGTAGAGCGACTAACAGAATGACACTAGGGATGATGATGAAATGGAGGGTACTGAGTAGTGGGCTGACAAATTCCCTTGATAGAGCATAAAAGGCATGGATGACCTGGCAGCAACTGACACAATATCAAAGGGGATAGGGGATAGTAGGACTGCAGGCCATAATATGCGACACAAGAGAGGAACCAAGCAATGAAGGATGGTGGAATATAGTGGGATACAAAGGGACTCGGGATAGACTCCATGGACCCGATGATGACTCAATTCGGATGCTCTAAACAAGGGTGACTCGATGATGCTGCCACACAGACCAGGTCTAATGGGGACCATAAAAACATGAGTACAAGATGGTTACTCATGACGAAATTCAACACAAGCATGGAAAAGTATGGAGTCAAAGTGGTGCCCCAAGTACAAGTGTTTCAAGTGAATAAATTCGATTTTGAGGAGTGGTGAAGTGACCCTTCTTGAAAAAAATGTGCCCAGGTGAAGTATCAAATCACAAAAAAATAAAGGATACCCATTTCAGAGCTCAGTGAGGGATTTCCAGCGGTATGGATGGTGTGTCAAACTGAGCTACGGTTTGGCCGCAGCGGGCGAAGGAATAATCTGGGGTTCTCTTTCAATAAGGCATTTTCCCTCCAAATTTAGTCATTTGCAAGTGTAGCTGTGGTGAATGTAGAGAGGAGAGAAGGCCCTAAATCTTGCAGTGATCGTAGTGGACAAACCTATTAAAACTCCAGTAAATTATTAAGTTGTGGGATTTTGTTTTTTATTCAAATAATACTAGAGGTAACCACAAAGCTACTTCAAACTCTAGGATCTAGCCTTCCTAGGGTTTAGAGAGGGATCTCTCTTTCAAGTTTAACTTTGTTTTAGTTTTGAATATTAGGCTAGTTATTAAAATGCAGATTTGGTTTTGTTTTGTTGGATTTGGTGGGAAAATTTCACTTGGAGGGTAGATAGAGGGAAATGTACTTGTCCATTGGGCTATGGAGTCTAAGTCAAGCTAACAGAACTGGGATCAAGGCCTAAAAGGTCAAATATTTGCAGGGCAAGGTAGATAACCCTTGGAGATCTTGGGAAATTTGGTTTTTGAGATGGTATGATTAGGATAAAGGGAACTTAAGAATCATTTGATCCCGAAAATGGAAGTAGAAGATAGAGGTAAAACGGGTTAGGGAGAAATTAAGGGTTCCCTACACTGGAATTTAGAAGAAAACAAAGAAATCATAACTAGTTAAAAACATGGTGCTATTAACATGTCCTGTAGTGATACTCCTAGTTATACATTCAGATTTAGAATTAAAACACAGATGTATGCATGAAACATAAGAAGATAACAATGACAAGTTTAAGGGAGTACTTCGCTCCAGATAGCTTATCACAGGGATCCTGAAGTATGATGCCAAATAGGTGATCCAGTCTGCTACTCAAAATCAAAATCCAAAGCCTTCGAGTCAACAAAATATCTATAGTAATCTCTAGCAATTTTATTCCACACCAAAATACTTCAAAGAGTGAAGTATTTATATAAAATGTTTTACAAAATATCCTAGATGACTTATAGGAATTAACTTAGGAAAATTAAATATCTTACAACAATAATAGTGACAGCTTGCTCAACAAATTAGCAAGATGTCCTATTTTATTCAAAATAAATAGAAACTGTTTTAAGGTAAGAAGTAGATGGCTGCTTATGTGTCCTCTCTGCTGGCTTTTTAGATATTTTTAGAATCTAAATTTCCTTCACTGATAATATTTCTCGCTGATACTCTTTCTCTTCGGATACTTTTTACCTTCATTAAAATTGCTTTCTGTTGTAAAAATCTATTTTGACAGTGAAATCAGCGAACATATTTTTTCGTCTTCATTTGTTTGCCTTTCATTCTTCATAGAAAATCAGTGAATGCTTGCCACTCCTCATTTTTAGGAATTATAAAATTCTTGAGTTTCCTAAAATTCTTGTCAGCCTCAATGTACCTGGAAAATGTGGGCTTGATGACAAATAAATGCTTGATTTCATACTGCAAATAAAACAAGTCTTCAAAACTTTTTAACAATACTTTTCCTGTGGGAATACCTTGACCTGTTGGCTTGTTCACCTGCTCTTTGGAATGTTATCTTATATTTTTTTCATAATCATTCTGAGGAATTAACTTATCATTGATAACCATGATAACAGGAAATCCATTTTTCCTTAAATTGGTGAATTAACCATGAATCTAGTGATAGCAGTGTTCATTCCTTCACATTTCTCTTCAAGCTGCCTCATCAAATTTATTTTGGTGGTTACTTTCCTAATTTCTAGTATTGTTGTTGTCTTGTCATTGATTTTCAATTCTTCAAGTTGCTGTCTATTCTTGCTGTTGAGGAAATTGATTAACCTAACAGCCTGTTCTGGTTTATCTGCCAATTTTTCTTGTGTCTTTTGGAGCTCTGCTTGTGCTGCCAATAGTAACTCTCTCTTCTCAAAAATTACTTGAATTGAAGGCCAAACATCATGAATGGTTCAATTACATTGTTCCATAGGTAATTTTTAATATTTGATATTTGATCCTTGAGAGTTAATTCTTCCTAGAGCTTCTTTACGTCTTCACTCAATCTGTGGACATTTTTCTCATGTATTTTAGCATCTATCTGAGCTGATTTGCTTGTCTTCTCAAGATTTTCAATTATCTTAGTTAATCTGTTGATTTCATTGGTTTTCAAGGGAATCTCTTCCATTTCCTTTACTATTTGACTACTTTCATCTGTAGGTGGAAACACTGTTGTAGATGATTCAGTTACTGAAGTTGTTGAAGAATTTACTGGCACTGCAGTGGTCAATGGCTCTTTGGGTACCAAATTTTCTCCCAAAGTAGAAGGCACTACTGCTATGATGACTAGGATGACAATGGGAATCACTGGTTCTTTAACTGTCTCTTTTTCTTGGACAAATTGGTCCATTTGTACTTCCATTTCCTTGATTTGAGCTGTCAGTTGAAGTATCAAACTCATCATTTCATCTTCTTCTTTTGATCCTGTAAAACTTCCTTTGTCTAAGGATGCTCACCTTGAGGAAGCTTGAGTTGTTTCCTCAAGGTAGTTATGTCTTCATTTTTCTTCTTAACCAATGCTTCTGTTGCTTTGATGTTTGTAGGATCATATCCTACCTGCAATACTAACTCTTCTAAGGCCTTTATCCTTAGATCCTTTGCATATAATGAAGCTTTATCTATCTGCATATTATTCATTTAGGCCTTTATTCATTTGGTACTGCATATTATGGATGGAATTTTGAAGCCTATGAGCACTCATAGCTTTTTTTGTGAATGTGGAATAGAGCATCTCTAAGGTTTTCCTGTGAAACTCAATCTGATCCAATTCATGGATTTTATCTGTAGCTACTTCCATATCAACTTTCTTGTAGTCAACACCTATTTTTGGCACTCGTACTGTGGGTTGTAACACTGACATAATCAATTTTTGAGTTGAATAATCAAAGGCTGATAGGAATATGTTTTGATTACCTGGCTTCTGCTTCAAAAACTGAGAATATATTTCAGTCTTAATTTTCTCATTCTTCAATTTGATTTGCTTGTATTTCTCCCTAATATCTAAATCCTTCTCCTCAGTTGATTGTGAGGAAGAAGCCTCCATACTTTGTTGCCTTTTTATTATCTGTGAATATTCCTTATTCAATTGTTCTTGATTATGATTTGGTTCACTGATTATTACAGTGGCTACATTGGTCTCTGTCTGTGCAGTGTTGGTATTCAAGGGTTGTGTTTCTTCAACATCTATTGTTACTTTACCTTTAGCTGTTGTATCTAGTTTTGGCCTCTTATTGTAAATGATTTTAAAATTTATCTCTATTGTAGTCTCTACAGTATAAGCTCCTTCTTCTCTGATTCTTTTAGTGGATGTCTCTGGCTGTTTGGAAACTTCCAAAGGGTGACTAGTATTGCTTTAGTTTACTGCCTCTTTTAGAGTATTTTCAACCCACTCAATTTGATTAGCAAACTTCTCTATTTCTGGCTTTGACTCATGGATAAAGGGTGTCAATTTAAATTTTACCCTTAGTTTACTTAAGATCCCTTGTGGATCATAATTCCATGGGAAGCTTTCTTCTAACTTGTGCTCTAGTATTTGACTTGTTGATTCCTTTTTTGCATCTCTTTGATTACATATGAAAGGCCCACTTTGATTTTTGAGTTTAAATTGGGTTTTATTTTTGGCTGCCATAAAATTAATTAAATCTGAATTTAGGATATGTCTGATGTATTCTAAGGCAAAGATCCTCATAGATGAATGCTTTGGTCACTTGTAAGGCAACAAGTTAGAACCAAAAACTCTGATTTCAGTGAATTTCTCATACAAATACCAATCACCTACTTTGCTTTGCTATGATAGCTGCAACATTTTCTTCATTTCCTCACTGATTCTAGGCTGCTTTGTTTTTGTCAAGATGGTGGTCAATGGATGTACAAAAAAATCTTCAAGCTCTGAATAACTAAATTTTGTGCCTTCTTTTCTGAGTATAGATGTCCAGAAGACAATTGATAGAGGTTTTCCTTCTATATCCAATTTCTTAAGTGAAATTGGAAATCTTTCTGATTTAAAGAATAGAAACAAGTGGAACAGATAGGAGGTATATCTGAATACTCCTTCCAGCTGCAAATTATTCAATTGATAGTGAATGCTATCAGCTATAAAACCAGCATAATCAAATATAACTGAAGGTGGTTTTCCTAGAGAAAAGGTGGACATAAATCCTAGGATAGACTCATCAGTAAAATACCCAAGTATGAAGGAAAGCAGGAGATTACATGCCTTAAACCTTCAGGGAACTTGGCAGTTGAATATGGAGGGTTTAATTTATGAATTTCAACATGCAGAGGCATGAAAGTCTAGAAAATCATAAACCTTTTAGGAAAGTCTAAGTTAATGTATAACTTTGTGAGGGCGTCAATAGACAATGGGACTGCTTGGGGGTTTGGTTGAAGCTACAACATTTGGTTTATTGACTCTGCAATGATGGTAAATAGGACCTCTTTATTTTCATTCACAATAGCTCTTTGTTCAGGAATGTAGTACTAGTGACATAGTCTGATAATTTCTTCACAAGGGTGAGTCAAGGGAACTACATATTTGGGAAAATTGGATTCCCAAATATGAACATCTTCTTGATCTTCTAAGGATTTCTCAAAACACTAGTTGTGGATATCTAAAAAATTGAACTCAACTATAGGATCAACTATTTTGTAGTCAATATCAACTAGAGGAATATGCTCAATGTCAACAACTGGGGGTTGTAATGGGTTGACTACAATTGCAGTATTTGGAGTCATGGCAGGAGTAGCTTTAGGAGTCTTGGAACCTTCAAATTTGTTTCCACTCTATTTTTTAGGCATCTTTATTGGCTTCTGCAAGTTTAAACTATTTGCAGAGGCAATTTTACTATAACAGAGGCTTGATTAGGCAATTCTAGAAAAATAGAATGTCTTTTTGGATTTTATGCTCAATTAGGTCTCTTAAATGAAGTTCTGAGGCTGAAAATTGCTCTAAAACATAAAACAGGGGTTTTCTGAGTATTTTTTACTACAAAATGAGCTGAAACTCTGTTAAAAAAGGATTTTCATAAGATATAGGGCACCTGCAAAGGTTTTCTGGCCTTTTAGAGCTTGAAATTTATCATAAGTCTGTGAATAAATGATAATTTTCTTTAAAAATGGTGCGCAGCGGATTCTAGGGTTCCTAGAAAAAAATTTCCAGGGTTTTGCCTATTTCTGGGAATTTTAGGCAATTGAATTTAATCAATTTCTTAATCTTAGGACACTTTTCTTTCTTTTAAAAGGTTTTTGAATTTGAATGCAGGTTAAATTATGAGAAAAATACTTGGTATGCTGCAGGTATTTGTTTTCCAGAGAGATTTATGAGGTTTCTTGTGGAATTGATAGCTTCAGTGGTTGAACTGGAGCAATATAGCTCCTCAGCAGTCTTTTACAAGTGAATTCAAAAATTTTGGGCGTTAAAATGGCTATCAAGGGCTTTTTGCAGCTTTACAGAGTCAGGAGGGCAAAACACTAGAAAAATGCATATACAAAGGTTTAATTAAACTTTTTTATTGTATTAACCCTAGCCATTAATTACAAGTCGCATCAGGCGGGAAGCAGTTTCAGAATTACAAAGGCGCATAAAACCGGTGGTTTATCGCGTAGATTTTAAGTGGTAAGCAATTTTAAACCAAACTCACGCGATCAAATCAGAAGGGGCCACGTGGAGGGAAAGGGTCAACACGAAACTGGCTATTTCACATGGCTTTTGTATTGGAGCAGTTGCACATCTAATATTCAACCGTTGGATCAACATTTTTGAAGCAAAAAGTGGATATCTTGTCGAGAGTTGTGTTGGGATGGAAAGGTGGGACCAGGCTCTTGTATGGGTGGGAATGGTTTAAGTTTTATGAAATAAATGTTTTAACACATTTAAACCATAGTCTATATAGCGGCAGGGATAGATTTAGAACAAATGTTTTGATCATGATATAAAAGGGGTTTAACCTTTGTATTTAAACCTGTATGAAATGTTTTTAAATATTATGGTGCGGGCGCAATATATATATTTATATAGTTTTCAACCATTTTTGATAGTTTAAAAACTATAAGGCGGGTTATTTGAATAACGATAATCTTTTAGACCAAAGAGCTTTATATCTTGGGTTTTTCATTTATGCACATGGGATAATACACTTTGGTCAAAAGTTTATAATAGTGGGTTTTTTGGGATATTTAGATATAATGAAATTAATAACTAGGAAAGGGTATTTCTTAGGGATTGAATAGAATATGTTAAAAGTTAATATGAGAGGGAAGTGAAAAACAAAATACACATTATCTCTAGTATAACATAATAATCAAGCATTTGCTCATCTTTATATTTCTTTCAATAATACTTAGGATAAATGTGATTTTTTGGGTTTTTATGAATTTTTATGAAGGGATGAAGTTAATTATTCTAGGGTTACAATTTTACTAAGTAAGAGTGTGTTTTTACTTAGGAAAATGGGGTTTTAATAGATGAATGAAGGGTAAATGATGAAAAATGAGAATTTAAGATAAGAACTCAATATTTTTAACTAACCAGTCATAGAGTCTTAGGTCCGGTCCCAACAAAAGTCAGAGAAATGCTCTGAGCCTGTTTGAATGATAGCTTAGAACACTGAATACTCATAGGGAGGGGAATTAGTGATTTTTCCCGATGATGTATTATTTACATGATTGTTCCACTGCTTTCTACCTACCCAACTTATTTCTAACATTTTTTCTTCATTTTGCAGGTGCATTTAGGCTTGCAACCTTAAAACATTTTCTTTCAAAGCATAAAACTAATCTAAATCTACCTTATTTCATCCGGGGGCTCAGATTAAAATGTTGAGCTCCTCATTATTCTCTACTTATCTACTAATTTTTCAAGTTTAAATTGTTTGAAAAATATTTATTCACTGTCTAAAACATGAAATTGAAACACGAACATTTAAGATTAAACTATTTAATTGATCATGGATTATGGCATTTATTGACACTCTGCACATAATCATTATTCTTGCAGTAAAAAGTAAAATTAGTGGCATTTGTACTTGCTCACTTTCAGGTTTTATTTCTTTTCTTTTGGGGTATATATTTTTTCTAAGTCCTTTGATCTTTCTTTTAGGAATTTTACCCTCTTTTTGATTTTTTTATTATTTTTCATTTTTTAAAAATATGGGAAAACAACTTGTAGAAAGCAAGGTGTGTACATATTTACAAGACTTATCAAATTCAATTCAAAATTATATGAACCCTATTATTGTAGGACCCTAACAAAACTGACTGTTGGAATCGAGATTCGTCAGTTGCAGGTAAGAGGCCTAACCCTACTCTTTCATTTTAGTGGATTTAAAGCTCAGTTTAGGTACCCAGAGCTCAGGAAAACATGGCGATGGCCAGACATGGGATGCGCGACCTACGAGCTGTAGGAGCAGAGCCATTGGCTCGGGATCCTCCAGATAGTGATTAGGTGTAGGGGCATCTGGTGCCCCCAGTTTTGAGTTTTTGTAACATGCTATGGGCATGTCATATGTATCAGAGTTAATGGACTCTAAAACATTTTATATGACACATATAATGGATATGCATCATTTTGATGGTTTTATGTTATTTTCTTGTGTTAAATGGGTGTGCTAAGTGCCAATCTAGAATATTTTTTGCAATGTTATCTACATAGTGATTTTGTGCTCTAGGTACATGATTGAATGTAATGATTTCAAATTCACGCATCAAAAGCTTCACTCGTAAATATATTCTACAAAGGATATGATTATTCACACGATAGACACTATTCAATTGCATGACAAGAAGCAGGGAATCTAACCAAACATGAAGGTGGAGGATGCGATGGGAAAGGGCATCATCTAATAAACCTCACACTACATTATATTCAGCCTGGTTATTGGTGGCAATACCAATACATACACAATTCGAGTGAATAAGTGAATGTAAGGGGATAAAAATGGCCTGTCCATCCAACTCCGGCTCAAGACAGAGACTGGCACCCTTGCCATAGGCACATCCCCAGGAAAGAAGGTGTGACGGGGGGTGGGGGGACGGGGTCCATTCCAAAAGGGTGCCATGGGCACAACAAACGAGAGGATGATGAAAAATGTTGGCAACCTAAGCGCAAGGTAGAAATCAAACAAACACTGCGAGAGGGAGTGATCTGGGTAGGATTTCTACCACCCGCACACCGACGGGTAGGTGGTGTGTAGGAGCTGCCTCGGGGTAGCTTGTGCACAAGTCACGAAAGTCACCATAGACACGGATGGTGCCATTTCGCTTATGGGTGGGAAAGATGAATTCAGGGGTGGAAAAGGCTTCCATGATGTCGTCATCACAGTAGAATATGGGGTGATTAAAGGAAGAGAGACCACATGATGCGGCTAAGCTACCTGATTCATCATCATGAGAAGAAAGGTTCACATGTGCATCGTCATGGGGGGTGATGGAAGAACAAGTAGATAAGGGATCCACTGATGTTGAGCCCAGGGTGATCACTGAAGGGGATCGAGTGAAACAGAAGGGGAAGTCTCAGAGGGATCTTTCACCATGGATCTCATGAATGATGATAGATAGAGGATGGTGGTTGTAGGCTCCATCGTCTTGACATCAGGAGGGGGAATTTCAATGGGAATGGGTAAATCCTCAAGCTGGCCCGAAGCATACTGCATAAGGACGAGAGAGGCAGACTAGTTATGTTCAATCTCATACTCCCGAGCTACATCCAAAGAGGCGTGGTAATGCATGAGGCTGGTGATAGTGGAAGGGGCTAAATCAGGGGATCTAAGTTGCTTCCAAACCGAAGTGGACATCGCACAGGTGGATCCCCCTCATCAATGATACAACATGAGACGTTGGCATTCCAGATCTTGACGGGGATTTGGAAGGAAACGGAAGCAGGAAGGGGAGTTTGTTCTGACCGGTAAACATCGAAGATGATCATACGATCATCTGAAGGAACCATAGTGCCCATGGTAGTTAGTAGATATTTTCGTTCTGAAGAGCATGACTGGAGGATTTCCAGCATTGAGATGGAAGTAGGGGATTGCGCCAAATCATCTACTATACTATATGAATGAGCAGCTTTGCCAGAAGCAGCGTTTCGACGTAATGGTCCCTTGGGGATCTTGGTATGAACCTATGCCTTAAGCTGAGGGATCTGTAAAGGACCATTGGTTGTCGAAAGAGGCTCTGTGAAACTTAAATAAGGGGGCTCAAGGGCAGACATAGCAGGAGGCTTGTTGTACTGAATGGACCGAGTTTAAAGGTTAAGGTTAATGGTAATGGGTTGGTCACAGTTCATCATGAGAATCTAGTAGAAAGAGGTATCAGATGGAGGAGGATGAGTGGCCACTTGACCTTCAGGGGGTTGGGTAGCCATGAATCCTTGCTAGGGGAAAGGATTAGTAAACACAACCGATTGGATAGGTGCAGCATTAGGAGGAACCAAAGGGGATGCTTTTTGTCCACATGATGCTGCTTAAGTCTCCCACATCTGATGCATCTGAGGTAAAAGAGGACAATCGTGGGTGTAGTGACCATAGACACCGCAACAAGAACAAGGCTTATTCATGCGAACAAGCCTGTCCTACTTGAGCTGAGTGCCCTGTTGCTGGTTAGCAATGTTAGGTGCATTCCCTTAGGGATTAGGTCCTGGATTTCCTGGGGCAAACTAATTTTAGGTGCCTTTCCTCTTCTTTTTGGACATAGGAGGATTATTCACGCCCTAATGTGCATACACCTACCCCTGAGGGATGGTGGCTATTATTGCAGGGGTTGAGAAGGTAGGGGAGGCGGGGGTGCTAATGCTGGAGGAGCTGGAGCACGAGGCTGCAAATACATATAATAAGGAGTTTGGGAAACATTCTGGTAAATATGTTGGGAAAAAGGAGGAGGCATAAAATATCTTGGATACATGCTACTGGGAAGGGGAAAAGTGCTGGAGGAGCTGGCCCCTCCCTGAGGGAAACTATAACCCATGGGAGGATGAGTGTACGGGTGAGAAAGGGCTCCAATGATACCGTCGGTAGCATGGGATGCCCCCAGTGCGTTGGCACCACCGGGTCTAGGGAGATCAGGTAAGATGGTATAAACATAACCAAACTATGCATAGATTAGGTCATATTTCAACGAAATATGGAGAGAAGCTTCTTCGATCTAAGGGAAATGAGATGCAACATCTTTGCCAATAGCAGGCAAAAGGGATCTGAGAAACTAGTCCATGTAGACACGGTCTTCGAATATAGGGGCTTGACATAGGCTCTTTCTTCTCCATCATTCCTGGATATGATCAGATCGACGGATCACAAATGATTGACGGAAAGAGGTCAAAAGTTCGGTACCAGTTTCATAATGAAGGGGAAGCTAGAAGTAAGACAGAAAATCCCAGGTAAGAGTCGCAAAAGTAGTATGAGAGGAGGAGGCTTGGTCAACATACCACTTAGAAGCTTCTCTAGTAAGTGTACATTGGAACAACGGAAGATGGATGGAGTTAGAAGAACACCCCATGTGGAAAGATCTAATATGGTTTGTAGGATCTTCTCTAGCAAGACCTTCAAACTTGGAGATGTCGGAAGGGAGCTTGGTTGGCATAACAGGCCAACCAGGATCATGGTACATGGGGTCATTGATCAATTGGTTAAAATCAAGAATACTAAGGCCTGCAATATAATGGAACAAGGGAGCAGTCGGGATAGCTCCTGTTGTGGTCCCACTAGTAGTATTCCTAGCATTAGGGCCGAGGCTATAACCTACGTTAGTTCCTGAAACAGACATGGTGAAGGTGATAGGGGGAGAACCGGGGATAGAACCAGAAGGGGAAACCAATGAACCAGAAGCAGAGTTAGAATGGGGACTCGGTGGAGGACTAACTCGAATCCTACACAGAGGAGTAAGTCTTCCTAACGGAAACTTAGGATGAAGGCCAATAAGTCTCTAGGATAAATGCCTTGGGGGCGCAATGATGGAAGAAAAAAAACAGATCACAAAAGGAAGAGAGACCAACAAGGGCAAGGAGGTGTAGGATCAAATGATTAAAATGTCAAAACAAGGGCAAAGAGGTGTGGGATCAAATGATTACAATGTTATAGTCTTTTCTTGGCAATGTAAACCAGATGCTCTTCACTTAGTGTGTGTGTGTTAAGTGTGTTGATTTTAATTTTTAAACCCATACGTGTGTAGGGAAAAATACATTTTTTTGTTGTTGTATAAATGTAAATAGATCTGCAAATAACAGTAAATTAAACTAAATATAACATAAAATAAACAACTAAAGATGCATCCATCTAAACCCAAGGAGGCAGGCTTCTTAACAACTAGTCTGTGGGTGGGAAAAAATCTAGTTAAAACGCACCAAAATAGCCAATGGATCTAAATTCGGGAGGGACAATGACCTAAAGGTCAGATCTCCTGGAAATAGGTGTAGAAAATAGCAAAAAACCAGAGGGAAAAGTGTTGCAAATGAGGTCGTGAAAGGCTACAACCTGAAGGGAAACAAAGGGGACCCTAGAGGAGGACCAAAAAAAACTGAAAAGAGTTGTTTTGGATGGATGAATAACCAATATAAAATGGATCTAAAGGTACAATATCAGATCTGAAAAAAGGCTGAACACACTGAAATTTCAGACGACCTGCTTCAGCTAACTCCTCCTTGAAAGGTGGAAGCATATTGAATCCCTAGGGGGCTAGGTTCTCACTTCGATGAGTAAAATAGAGCAAGTGCAGGTCCAAAATGGGTGGAGACAGAGGTCAGACAACCCTGAACAGTAGCCCAGACAAACCCAGAAAAATTTCCGCAAAAAGCACAAGTCGCAGTTTTTGATTTGTTTTCTACAGAGGTCGCAAGTTTGAGGTTTTTTTCCGTGTCCTAGAGATTCATGTCACAATTTTTGGCCCAAAAAGTGTGACCTACACTTCCGGCACTCTCAGGAGAAGATTTCATGAAAAAGTGTCATCTCAGCTGCGGCTGATGCCTATCACCTACGCAATAGGTCCGGAAATACACAGAAGTTAGAATTTTTATTGTTTTAGGGTTTTATAAGTTAAAAACAACATCAAGAAAAGCAAAAGAAGAAGATGAAGAAAAATCCTATGGTTTGAAGCAACTGGTCATGCAGGGATTTGAAAAATGACAGAGGTCGTAATCGTAAAACCTTATGGAGTCGCCAGTTATTAGGATGAATTCTAATCACAAGTGTATAGAAAAAGCTCACTTTAGCTGTGCATAAAAAATAGCCTTAACATCAAATATGGTTGCCAATTTCTTTAGATCTATAGTTAGCTGACCAAGAAAAATGCTACAAAATCTAGATCTATGCACTAAAAGAAATCAAGTAGTAAATAAAAGTAAGAGTTGCTCCATCCATCCAATAGACAAGAAAAGAATATTTTTAAAGAATTTTTGTATTTTTGACACCTGGGAAGGGAACATAGAAATATGTTACCAGTCCCCCTCAATGGGACGGGTTCTTGTATGTACTTAACACTTCAGGTCTATGATATCTCTCTCTTGATGGTGTAGAAAACCCAAACAAAAATGGAACTCAAAGGGAGCTCACAAGAAAAATGGTAGCAAAATATGACAAGGATGGAGGATCAAAGTCAGACCAAAAGTATAGATCCAGAGTGATCTTTAGGCAACAAAAGGTAATGAGTGATTGGAAAAACCTTCATAATTATATCAAAATATTGATTTAGTCTAGATATTGATGCATAATTAAAATATTATTAACCAAATCTAGATCCAAATTTTATGGAATATTTTATTATATTTGTTGGAGTGAAAAATAATTTGAATTTGGTCAAATCTCTTTCTTTGTAAATAATAAATAAATAAATGATTTACTTATTATTTTAAGGATGTGGTTGAGTAATAATTAGATAAATAATGATTTATTCAATTAATTATAGATGATTTAGTCAAATTTAACAAGGAATATTATTTAAATAAGGTTTAAATAATTATTCCTAGAAAATAATAAGATAAATAATGATTTATATAATTAATTTTCCTATTTTGGGTTAAATATGACCAGAAATATTAATTAAATTGTTGTTTAACTAATTATTCCTTGAGGAAAATCAAACAAATATGGATTTATTCAGTATTTCCTTATGGGGTTTCCTATTTAGACCATAAACAACTTAATAAATTAAGGATTACTAAGTTATTTTTCATAGTGAAAGCAATTTTACTTAGGGTAAAATTGGTCTTACATGGTGTACTTTGGTCCATCTAATAGTAATAGGTCAGATGACCAAAAATTGGTGTAACACATGATTAGGAGAAGATGTCCCTCTCTTGATTTAATAATAATAAAGCAACCGTGTAAAAAATTATTAGCTCCTCCTAATTCCACCCATATCGCAGAAGGTGCATGGATATCCTTCATGTACTGCACCAATAGGCCAAGCTTTTTATGCCTCTTTTCCAAATTACCTTGTTCAAGTTGAGTTGTTGATAGACTAACTCTGATAAAATGAAAGCAATCAACTATGTTTTCTTCTGATTCAAATTTCATAAGAAAAACATATGTAGAATATAGTTAATAGTTAAAACTTCAAATGATAGGGTTTTTTTATTAGTATTTAATAATATATTAAAATTTTAAGATGTGTAAACGATTTTGTAAATTTTACTTTAATTATTAATTTAAAATAATAATTTAAATTTATAATTTTTTATAAAGCTAGAGATATGAGGGATAAATGTTTGCTTATGGTCAGGTAGATTTTAAATATTTGTTATTTGTTTGACAAACATTTCCCTATCAATTTTAAGACATGGGAACACCACTTTCACAAGACTCATAAACTATAGAAGTTCAAATTAAAAGTGAAATGGTTAATGCTAATTAATGAAAAATGCCATGTAGACTGAGAGTGGAAAAACACATACAATGAAGAAGAGAAAACAAATCATAAAAGGAAAAGATAGGAATTTAAATTAAATCCCTAGGAGAAATTAACAAATCATAAAGAGAAGAATTTGAATTTGAATAGACAAGGTTCAAATTATGACAAAGACAAGTGTTACACTGAAAATTGTCACACTGACATTCTGCTGACTGTATTAGCTCATTAACACTCACACATGCCTCCTCTGCAAGTCTTACAACCTTTACTCCTCATGTCAAGCCCTGAAACAGGAGGAAAAACCCTAAAAATCTTTCAAACTTTGGGTATGCATGTAACATGAGGCCTGCCTGCGTTCCTAGCTTGGGTATGCAGGTAATACATTGTTTAACTGCATTTTAGAATGCAGTTTTCCTTTGGAATGCCTGCGTACCCTCCTCAAAGTAAAAAAGGCTAGAAAGTAAAGTCAAAAAAGTGGTTTGAGGTCAATTCTAGAAGGTTCTAGATGAGAATTTTTGGGGATGAGTACGCTTTGATAAGGTGCATGTATCCCTCACCTTAAGGAACTAATCCCTTGATGTGAGGAGTCTATCCCTTTGAAGGAGGATTCTATCCCTACAAAGGTGGAATCCTAACCTCCTCATCTGCTCTATAAAAGGAGGCATTGGGTAGTCTCAAATGGTTAAGATTTTGGGTTAAGAAGTTTTTGGAGATTGAGATTTTGGAGATTGAGGATTAGAGTTCAAGCTTTATGTGTGATTGAGTCGAAGTGCTGTTGAGATTTAATCTTCTTTCTGCTGAGCTTTTGAGAGGAAAGATCACATACCTCTTTGTGCTCCTGGAGGAAGAGTGCAAGACTTATCAAAGTAGAGGAGATTCCTGCTTCGGACCCCGAGAAGGCCTTTCGAACATCAAGGCTAAGGTTGTAAGGTTCTTCTATATATTTTAAGATTAATACAATCAAGTTCTGTTTTTCTCAATAAATTGTCGTTCGATTGTTTATTTCAATAAGCTTTCGTTTGATCGTTTATTTCATAGATTCCTTGATCACTATGATAGGTATGTTTTATGATTATTTGTTATACAGGTGCTATTGATATTTTCTTGTTTTTGATTGCAGATCGACGAAAGACGACACTTTCTTGTGATAAAAGAACTCTTGTTGCGACAGAAGGATTATTGTTGCGACGAAAGGACTCTTGTTGCAACGAAGGATTATTGATGCGACGGAAGCTTTACGACCACAAATAAGCATTTGGATCTAAGGTAGGATCGACACCTTCATAGCATTTATTTGTAAAACGAATATATTTAGAGAAAGAAAAACTTAGTTGTTCGTTTGTTGCTAGATTGTCTTTTGACACTAGGGAGATCGGTCTTGTCCGCAAGACGGATTTATATGCCAACAAATTGGCGACTCCACTAGGGAAAGAAACTTGTTGTTTTTGGTTCTCTTTTATTTTGATTTGAGGAAAAGTTTTTCCTGGTTTTTGATTGATGGATATCTGCCTGGGTAGCTTAGGTTTTCTCTGTTTTTGAAAATTTTGAAATCTTTTACGTTTTTCTTGAACTTTTCTAGGGACCGCACTTTGTTCTTTTGCACAGTGCGGGCAATTTCGTACTTTCCTTAAGTAAACAGTGCGGGACCGCACCTGTTACTTCTGGAAGCCTGCGGACCCTGTTAAATTTTTTGAAAAACTTTAGATTTATTTTTTTCAAGTTTAGTTTAGGTTTAATTTAGGATTCTTAGCATCTACCCAGATCTGTATTTTTCTGTCAAAAATCTCTTGTTTCTGAATTTCTTTCAGCAATTTTTCATCTCATCAATCTCCATTAAGTTAATTGGGTTTTTTGAGTCTCTTTTTTGAGAAATTCTTAATTTGATTTCCTTTGTTCATTACTTGGAGGTTTGTCTCAGTCTTTTCACAATTTTCCATCTTTTTTGCTTTTGTTTTTGCAAAAAAATTTCCCCCTCATTCGCCCGGGGGGGGGCTAAATTGTGTATGAGTGTTAATCGCCTTTTAGTGTTTTTCGATCTTTGGAACTCTCACCCGATTTTCTTGACTTGCACTTGATTGGTTCTTAGATCACATTAGAATCATCTTGTGTTTGAGAATTCTCTTGCATAGATCACATTTGCATAATTAGAATTCTCATTTTCAGAATATGAATGAAAAATGTGCATAGATTACATTTGCATACTTTTCAAGTGAATTGTGCATAGATTACAATTGCATAGTTTAAATTCTGAAAAATAAATCGTAGATTTAGATAAATTTTCTTTGATTTTAATTTATATGTTTTTATGCTTGTTTTAAAAACACAAAAATAAAAATTTTGTTTTGGGATTGATTTGCATTAGTTTTCTTGATAAAATTAGTGCATTAGAGAATTTGTTATATTTTCTCTTAGTGATCAATTTTTGCATTGTTGGAAGTGAATGGAAACTCTTTCCTTACTTTAATTAGGATTCATCGAATTGAAAAGATTACATTATCATATTCGATTGCATTCAGTTTTGGGTCGGGTCATAACACCATTGGTTTCATATCCATTTACCCTTTTGAGTAATAACAGCCTAAATAACACAACGCTTAATTAAAATTCATCTAGTAATTTTTACATTTTTAGGACTCTTTCCACCAATCTAGCTCAGGATTAGTGCTTTGGAATAGGTTGTAGTTAAATTTCCAAAGCAACAAAAACAAACAAGTAGATAAATCTTGCGGTAGGAAATAAATCCAATTGTAATTGGTACAATCTGGGAAGCTTCTCTTAAAGAAGTCAATCACGAGATCATGTCCGAACCTTTGAAACAATCAATTCTGTTTCATTGGGAAAGATAGAAGATTTTGCGCGCATTACAAACGGTAAACCTCAGATTAACCATTGTCGAGGAGCCTGGGGTCACTTGTCGGTAAACCTCGGATTGACCATGTCGAGGAACCTTCAAGGGGATTGAGCTTTGTTACTCTGCCCTTGCGCATGGGATCGGATCGTAGACTGTTCCCCCAGTTGTATTTGTTACTGTTGGTAACCTTAGTGTCCATAATCTTAAGATTATTTCCTAAGGTGACGGTGAAGGAAATATCTCACTGTACCTGGAGCAGACGTCGACTAGACTCACTTGGACTCTTTGGGGGGTTTTCTTCACGCGAGATGGTTTTGTGAAGAAACTTGTGCCAGTCTGTTTCATTAAGCAGGTTGTCGGGGTAACTGTTCCAACCGCCCTTTCTGTATTAAATTCTACGATGTTGGATTTCATCACCAACTAGTGTTTTTAGTACGGGAAGTTACTGTTTGTGTGTGGTTTGACTCCTAGATTTGATAGCGCATGTTAATTTGTTTGTTTTTACTTTTAGAGACCATAGGTGTGAATTGTGAATTTTAATTGTTAGGTGTGAATTGTTAATTGTTAATTTTAGTTTTAATTTGTTAATAAAATTCACTGAAGTTGAATATAATGGCAAATGTTCCAGAATTTACCAACCAAGGAACCCCTCTTAATGAGAATCCTAGTAATTTTCCTTGCTTTGGAAATGTTGGTCCTCCCTATATGGCTACATTGTCATTACCTGGATTTACAATAGGTTTACCGATATGGTTATTTTCAACTTCGTTGGCCCCGAACACTCCAATTGTTCCACCTCAACCGGATGCTTCACCTCAACAGAGTTCACCATCTCAACATCACCAACCTTCTGTTGACCCTTTACCTTCTTTGCCTAATATTTCTTCCTCCATTTCTTCCTCTTCTCTTGGTAAAAGCCTTGACGCTAGTAACCAGGTGGCTAAGAAGAAGAAGAAAGGGAAGAAGAAGAAGAAGAAGAAGCAAGATAAGAAAGAAGTCAACCAACCAACCATGGATGTAAGTGTTAGTTGTGTTGAGGAAACTTCCAACATGCATCATAAACCCAAATACCCTTGCAGGCTTTGTAAGGGTGACCACTTCCTTATCAATTGTCCTCGTATTCCAAAGGTCTTGGAAGTATGGTCAGAAAAATCTCATCAACTTTCCGTTGATCCATCAACCAGTGATAGTCAGGTTCCTGGGAAAAAGGGTAAAGTTAGGTTTCCTTGTAAGTTATGTAAAGGGAGTCATCAAACTCACATTTGCCCTCACATGAATGAAGCCTCAAAATTGTTGGAAAAACTTACTATTCCACAGCAAGAATTTCCAACTGGTTGCTGTAAAATTTCTCCCAACCTACCATCAACTGACGGAGTGATTGATCTAATTTCGAATACAGTCGATCCCACTCTTCCATTGGAGAGTGAAACTCATATCACTCAGGTTGATGATCCATTAGTTGATCAAGTGTTCGATTCGAGTTCACATTCGGTCGATCCCACTCTCCCTGTAGAGAGTGAACTTCATACTGCTTAGGTTCTTCTTGCTACATCAGATTCTTCTACGCCAGGGGGCATTTCACCTGTTTCTACAGAACCCCCTCCAAGTACTGAGGTCTTTTCCTTTGATTGGAATAGACTGACAGAGCCTCGTCTTCCTTCCTCCATCCCTTTCCAAATCATTGTGAAGTTGGGTGGTAGGGACATACACCGCACACAGGTAGATGAAGGTGCTTCTGTTAGTATTTTATCCTCAACTGCTTGGAAAGCTTTGGGTTCGCCTCAGCTTGTGCCTATTACGCAGAATCTGAAAGCTTTTAATAGAACCATTAGTGAACCTTCCTAAGTTTTCTATTACTTTGGAAGGTAAAACTGTCTTTATTGATCTTATGGTAGTTCGAGGCCCCTTGGATTTCAATTTACTCCTTGGACGAGACTATGTCTATGCAATGAAAGCTATCGTATCGACACTCTTTCGTGTGATGTCTTTCCCTCACAATGGAAATATTGTGACTGTAGACCAGCTTTCATTCGCTAGTCTTGATTCAACTACCAATAATTCGACATCCCTAAATGTTCCTGATTCGAAAGTGGTATCTACCCCACCACGGGTTAATTATGTGGCAACTAGTCCCATGTTTTCAATTACCGATGTAAGAGAGCCTCTCACTGTTTGCTCGACTTCCTATGACTTAGATCCGGTAATTGACATGGAAAACTCTATGGGATTATTTGAATGTGATGTTCTTATCCCTTTTGAGTCCCTTGACATGTGTTCCTTCTAGAGAATTGTTCTTCCATCTGACGAATACCTCTTGGAAGCCATGATCAAGGTGTGTCCATTGATATGTGTTTCTTCCAGTTGGAAGCCATGATCAAGTAGTTTCTAAGGATAGTTCCTTTTACTGTGTCAACCTCGTTAAAAAATGAATCAGTCGGCGATGAGGACATTTCTTTTCCTGTGTCAACCTCATTAAAAAATGAATCAGTAGATAGATTGTAGAGAGTAGATTGATAGATTATAAATAAGTAGATTTGAGGACGGTTCTTTTCCTGTGTCAACGTCATTAAAAAATGAATCAGTTGGTCTAAGAATAGTTCCTGTTACTGAGTCAACCTCGTTAAAAAATGAATCAGGTATGAGGACAGTTCTTTTCCTGTGTCAACCTCGTTAAAAAATGAATAAGTTGGTCAGAGGATAGTTCCTTCTACTGATTCAACCTCATTAAAAAATGAATTAGGTATGAGGATGGTTCCTGTTATTGAGTCAACCTCGTTAAAAAATGAATCAGGTGTGAGGATAGTTCCTGTTACTGTGTCAACCTCGTTAAAAAATGAAACATGTTGCCATGAACATAGTTCTTTTCCTCTGTCAAGCTCGTTAAAAAATGAAACAAATCCTCCCCTAATTGAGTCGAGTCTTTGACTAGATCTAGTAAATGTTAAGTCGTATATTTAGGTTAGTTTTGCATAATTTTCTTATAGTTTTAGGTCGGGTCTTTCATATGATCTCGTAAATAAACCTTCATTCCATCTAGCTATTAATTACCAGATGTATACTTAGTTGAATGAAATGAAGCTGGGGGGGCATGCGCTCTAGCAGTTACCCTTAGGGGGCATCAAGCACAATTTTCTCTCTGTTTCAAGCTTGTGTAAAAATGAAACCACTCTGAAGCATAGTTTTTCTCTGTTTCAAGCTTTTGTAAAAATGAAACCTATCTGGAGTCAATTTCAGTTATTTTCAAGACTCGTTAAACTCATGAAAGTCGGCCACAGGAGTACATTTTTATCCCTTTTTCGAACTCGTTAAAACTTACGAAAAATTGAAAACCAAAGAGCATACTTTTATCACTTTTTTGGACTCTTTCAAAAAATTTACGAAAAAGTGAAACCCTGGAGTCCTCTTTTAAGCCCTTTTCAGACTCTCTAAACATGAAAAGATTGCTGAGCACTTGATTATTCGAACTCATTAAAGTAAATGAATGATCGTCCCTTCAGTATAAGTTTACCCCTTTTACGGACTGAAATGGACTATTTACGAAAAAGGTATACGTTGACTAATTATGGTCAACAGAGTTCTCTCTTGCATTATTTTATCCTTTTTTGGGCTCGAGAGACTAAATTTACGAAAAAGTAAAACTATGGAGTTTTCTTAAGTTTTTTCTTCTGACTCCCTAAAAATGAAAAACACCGAGTTTCTCCTATACTGCACTCGTTAAAATTTAACAGTAAAGGACTTGCTTAATTTTCAACAGGAATGAACCACTCCTTCTTAGGGTTCGAATCTTAAACTAAGTTGGACTCATCCGAAGGATGAGCTTATAAACAAGCAAATGTTATCCTCCTCAGGCTTGTCAAAAATAAAGAGGTACTTTCCAGAAATGGTGGGGGAAAAGAGAGGAAAATGGACATGTTTGTTGTATTTTGATTTTTCAAAAATTCAGTCAACCACTCTTGATCACGACGCTTTCATTCACCTGGGTTGGGAAATCCTTTGTCTAAACAGTTAATCAAACCTCATTTGAAAGTCTTCATCCGGTTTCTGGGTATTAGCTTTGGGTCAATTGTTACCAAACCATTTGCAGTGTCGTTGTGTGTTCAAGAGGACAGTTCAAATAAACCATTCATCTGCAAAATATCTGTCATCCATTTTGACCATCCCTGAGTTAGTCCTTGCCGATATATTTTCAAAACTTGATCTATGATTTCGTGTTGTGGGCTTGCCTACGACGGATCACTTTCTATCGACGATAGCTCATTATCTAGGAAGTTGATCTAGAAACCATCAGTACCTTGAAATCTGTATGCCTCAATGGCAGGTTTCTCGCTTTCAACGACAGGTTGCATCATTGACCTTCGATCGAATGATTCCATGACATGTTCAACTTCAGCTCATTCATTCGAATTTCATGGATTGTACTGGGTACTTTGAGAGCCATTGAAATAACTGGTGGTTACTCTCACACTTGTTAACAATTTACATCATTGACTGGTAATCAAGTTGTTTCTACCATGTTCGACTTCGACACATTCATTCGCATGGATAAAATCGTACTAGTTCGAGATGTGGAAATCAAGACCCTGGATCTATACCATCCAGGCTGTGAGGAATTTTTTTATCATTTATACAGTGGATTATTTATAAACAGATGGCTACATCCATGCTGTGTTCACACATGTCTATACTGTGATGTACTCAAAATCATTCCTGTATCAGAACAGTTGAATCAGTTTTTAGTTATTTTAATCTGAGTATGGGAATGCCTACCTCAGTGATGATATGTATACATGTATATTTTGCATTGAATGTTTTTGCAGGTGCTGACTGGGGTGTCCACAGGATGATCTTTGAAATGATAAAGTACTGCACTCTTCATATATGATAGACTTCAACATCATCTATTCCAGACTTTGCACTTTAGGGGGAAATCTGTTACACTGAAAATTTTCACACTGACATTCTGCTGATTGTATGTGCTCATTAACACTCACACATTCCTCCTCTGCAAGTCTTACAACCTTTACTCTTCATGTCAAGCCCTGAAACAGGAGGAAAAACCCTAAAAATCTTTCAAACTTTGGGTATGCATGTAACATGAGGCCTGCCTGCGTTCCTAGCTTGGGTATGCAGGTAATACATTGTTTAACTGCATTTTAGAATGCAGTTTTCCTTTGGAATGCCTGCGTACCCTCCTCAAAGTAAAAAAGGCTAGAAAGTAAAGTCAAAAAAGTGGTTTGAGGTCAATTCTAGAAGGTTCTAGATGAGAATTTTTGGGGATGAGTACGCTTTGATAAGGTGCATGTATCCCTCACCTTAAGGAACTAATCCCTTGATGTGAGGAGTCTATCCCTTTGAAGGAGGATTCTATCCCTTAAAAGGTGGAATCCTAACCTCCTCATCTGCTCTATAAAAGGAGGCATTGGGTAGTCTCAAATGGTTAAGATTTTAAGAAGTTTTTGGAGATTGAGATTTTGGAGATTGAGAATTAGAGTTCAAGCTTTATGTGTGATTGAGTCGAAGTGCTGTTGAGATTTAGTCTTCTTTCTGCTGAGATTTTGGGAGGAAATATCACATACCTCTTTATGCTCCTGGAGGAAGAGTGCAAGACTTATCAAAGTAGAGGAGATTCCTGCTTCGGACCCCAGGAAGGCCTTTCGAACATCAAGGCTAAGGTTGTAAGGTTCTTCTGTATATTTTAAGATTAATACAATCAAGTTCTGTTTTTCTCAATAAATTGTTGTTCGATTGTTTATTTCAATAAGCTGTCGTTTGATCATTTATCTCATAGATTCCTTGATCACTATGATAGGTATGTTTTATTATTATTTTTTATACAGGAGCTATTGATATTTTCTTGTTTTTGATTGCAGATCGACGAAAGAAGACACTTTCTTGTGATAAAAGAACTCTTGTTGCGACAGAAGGATTATTGTTGTGACGAAAGGACTCTTGTTGCGACGAAGGATTATTGAAGTGATGGAAGCTTTACGACCACAAATAAGCATTTGAATCTAAGGTAGGATCGACACCTTCATAGCATTTATTTGTAAAACGAATATATTTAGAGAAAGACAAACCTAGTTTTTCGTTTGTTGCTAGATTGTCTTTTGACACTAGGGAGATCGGTCTTGTCCGCAAGAACGATTTATCCGGCCAACAACAAGTTCCCTCCACAATCCTAGTTTTGATATTAAGAAGCCAATAAATCCCTTTCAAAACAATTCATTTTTTTCAAACATACCAAACCTTCAATAACAGGAGAGTCTAGTCCTTCAAAATATGTATAACTTGTATTGTAACAATAAAAATATTTCCTTCCACAACACATTCCCCAACAACAGTCCCATCGAGCATATCCAGCAATCATTTGGCGATCTACAAAAATTGAATAAAAATCATATATGATGGGTTGATATCAATGGTGGGAACTAGATTTTCTTCTTTATGTTTTTCAACACTCCAGTCCGAGAGTTGATTAATGGAGAAACTCATAGTTGTAGACCCCAATATTTTGGATGCAATGGTTATCGTTTCTCCAAGATTTTCTTCATACTATTCATCAGATTTAGACACTGAGGTGACCCAAATTTTCCACCAACATTTTTGAATTCCTATTGATTGTGTTTCTTCAATGTGGTTAATGATTGCTAAAATGTTGCTTTTATTGAATTTATGATAACCCAAATGAAGATTTTTCTCATATATTGATTTTTGTTTCATTGTTCTTAATGAAGGTCTATTGGGTATGGGGATTCATTGTTGTTGTTATTGATGAGAAAAATGTGTAGATTCTTGGCACTTACATTGTTATTGATGGATTACAACAATATTTTTTTTTTCTATGATTGCGATTTTTCATTGTTCTTGTGAGCCTGATAGAGATTTTACTCATTAGTTATGAATATTAAAGGTTTTTATGATGGGTTTATTTTAGTAATGGCCCTAATAAATATTTTAACATTGATCACCATTATTTCTTCACCAAAAACATGTTATTTTGATATTGATTATTCTTCCTTCTTCCCATCAGTGATGTCCCTGAGGGAAAAATTCAGCGTACATTATCCTTCTCCCTCGTTTTCAACTTAGATGCATATTTCATACATTCATACTCTATTTACACTTTTGTATTATAGTCAACAGGTTCCTTCTTCCATGATAAGAGAATCACTCTAGGAATCTTGATGGGTCTTAAATCTGATGTTGTGGTATATCCGAGAGTAGTTTTCTGTAGGAAAGAAATTCCCTCCAGAGAATATGAGGCACACAAGAGTAGGCAGAATTCAAGCCCTAAGAAACACAAGAGCTAGTGCAAATTATGTAGAGGTTATGATGATCATAAATACCAGAGAAACATCAATCCTTAGCCTGAGAAGTTCCTAGAAGAGCAAAGAAGAACAACTGAATTTAACGAAGGATAAATGATTTACATTAATATCATGCATGATGAGTTTATAGTTGGCCATGATTTTTCAGCTAGAAATTTACTGTTCTCTGAGGGTAAAATTCTTCCGCCTCACTTTGTCCATTATAAACAACAGCCTTCCATCGTTTACATGGTTTAGGTTGAATCTAACATTATTGGTTAATTGAATGCTTCTTTGTGGATTTTGTTTCAAGGAGGAGCTTGGTTAGAGAATATGATGATCATGTAAGTCAATCAATGGGATCAATATTTCCTACATTGTTTTCAGGCATTTTTTGTGGAAGAGAATAGAACCCTAGGTCAAAATCTGTAGTGTTTGACGATTCAAGGGAGGGTTTCATTTCTTATATAATGTCATGGGAATTAAAAAAATGGGAAATTTTAAAATTTCAACATAGTTGTCTACATTTTCATTAAATGATCATCTCTAAGTTTTGATGATGGTTATCAATGCAAATACATGGTGAAAAATAGAAATAGTGTATCCATTGACTAAAAGAGGGCTACTAACCCTAAACAACCCATGGAAAAGCATGTCTTCGAAGACTGGAAGACAATCTATGATGCCCTTTTACAGCCTCTATTAAAACCTCCACCAATTGTTGTTAATTCCCCATTACATCATTTTCTTGTTTCTAGCTTTTGGAATTATGGACTAAATGAGAAATTATGGTGTTATAGACTAAAAAATAAATTATGTCATTATTGGTTAAGAAACCAACTCAGTGATGCCTTGAGAAATTTAATGGACTATAAATAGTTTATTAAATATTAATAAGAAAAACATTGTGTGATTAGAACATACAATCAGAGCATAAGAGTGTTTGTTGTGGCAAATATGTTAAATATATCACAAACTTTGTAGACACCACCACCTTAATTACATCATGCCTAAAAAAGAAACTATAGCATATTTTCTTAAATTATGATATCGATATTATTTTTATTCATCATGTCATCATCTCAATATTTATGTTTTGTGTTTGAGGTGAAGAAATGAGGGATATTTTACACATTCAACCAACTAGATTGGTGCCAAGTTCTAGGATGTGGTGTGTGTTGAACATGGGATTGATCCCACTTGGAGTTATTAGGGAACCAATGCTCTCCAGCTAAGTGGCTGAATGTGTAATAAAATGAGGCGATTTGTGGAAGGATTGTTCCATGGGTTGTTCTCATGAACCATGAGCTTGGAACCATGGATAGTGTCATATCAGGCCCTTATGGTCATATTTTCACTCCTGACAAATTTTCTTTTGGATAGTTTGGAGCTGGTAAAAATTGGGCCAAGGGCCATTACACTAAACAAGATTAACTCATCCATTATGTGCTGGATGTCGTTAGGAAAAAGGTGGAAAACTTTGATTTTCTCGAAGTTTTTCAAGTATGACATTCCATGGGGGGTGGAACAGAGTATGGAATGGGTACATTTCTCATATCCAATATTAGAGGAGAATACCTAGATGGGATGATGCTCACATTCTCTATATATATTCCATCCTACCAAAGTATTAGATACAATAGTGGAACCCTACAATGTTATGCTCTATGTTCATCAACTGGTGGAAAATGTAGATGAGCATATGGTTCTTGACAATGAGGCCTTGAATGATGCTTTCTTCAGGAAACTCAAGCACAGTACTCCTATATTTGTAGATTTTAAAAATTTAATCTCTGAAACCATGAGTGGAGTGACATGATGCCTGCAACTTCCAGGGAAGATGAACTTGGACTTGAGTAAGATGTCGCTCAATATGATACCCTTTCCCATCTTCATTTCTTGATGGTGGGATTCGATCCCATGACCTCCCAAGGCTCCTAGCAGTAGAGATCAATCTAACATGGTTTAAAATTTCCCTCTCCCCTTGTTTTTCATTATGAAACATTATAATGTGATTTTTTCTTCTTGTTGTTAGCATTATGCATGTTATAGTTTCTTCCCTATTGGGTTGTAAAATGGACTTTTCTTGGGGTGGTAGGTGCAGGGTTACCATTTACCTTGGAGGGATGATTGAAATTATTTTTTCCTGGGGACTAGCTATTTCTTCAAATGATAAAGAAAAAACATATGCATGCGGAAAGGAGTCAATATTTCCCAAATATATAGGTGGATGTTCATTCAAGGGATCAAATACTCCAATAGGATTATCAATCCAAAATTTTCCTTTCTATATTTCCCCCATGAATTGCAACAGTAATAAGTCATTCTAAGTCTATTAAGATAAGATGGATTGAAGTTTAGATCATTTTAAGCAGCAAGATTTACTGGATTTAATGAAAGAAAATTGAAAATCAATGAATATAAAAATGACATATTAATTTTGAATAATGTTACTAAATAATAACATATATTATTGATAGTTATTGTACCTTCATAGATATCAGAGTGAATCTCCCTAGATATTATTACCCTTTCAACTATTCCTTTGATGGATAGATATACACAGTTTTTATGATGTGTATATCTGACTTCATTTCCATTGTATTATGCATGGTTGAAATGTTTGTGTCCTATCTCAACCTATTATGCTTTTCATTTGTTGAAATATTTATTCGCTAGAATAATTATGGCTAATATGTTTTCCCTTAGGGAATGTTGGAGCCAAATTGAGAGATGAAAATGTCAAATATTGATGAGAATTGCACAAAGTGGATTAAGGTCTTTCATTTGAAGTAGACAAGAATAAATTATATTTTTATTTTATTGTAAACTTACACCATCAACTTGTTATTTGGGCTTTGCATAAAAATATATAAAATTCAGGAGGTTTTCCTGCAAAGGTGCCTCACTCTTTCAGGCCTTTTAGATTTCCTTTGATTTCATGTTTTTATGGATTTTGGTAAACATAAAAAATAATAGGTTGTTATGTATTACTATTTATTTTTTATAATAAAAAGCTATAATGTATATATATATATATATAATTTTCAAATTATTATAAATCAACCTAGATCCAGTCGGTTGACCACCCCTCTCCACCTTTCCCTTCATAGTATCATTTTCGTTTTTTCTTTATTTCCTTCCTTTAATTGTACTAAAAACATGACTATTTTTTTGAACTTCCATATGCTTATCACTTTGAATATTAAATGATGGGAAATGTTGACTAGGTATTCTAGGATTTGGGTAAAGAAACTAGGAGGGTTTGCTAGGTGAAAGGAAAAGAAAAAAGGGTAATTTTCAATTTTATTATAGGTTGGTTTCTAGATCATATCTTAAGTTTTATGACAACCATGAAGTTAGGGTTTGACAATTATTAAAAATTATCTTTTATCACCTATATGTTTGATACCAATTTTCAATTTACTACTCTATGTTTGGGGGTTTAAGGATTTATATTAATTTATCCCCTACTTAGACTATATTTGCAATGTAGAAATAAAAATTTCTTGAAATCAAATGCAACGCAAAACTAAATCACACACCTAGTATCAAAGTTCTTGGTAGGCTAAAGTTGAGAAGTACTTGGATGAGATTTATTCACGTATATGACTTCAACCCTAGTTAACCTTTCAAATCCAGATATGTGAATGAAAGTACCTACAAAACAAAGGAAGGAGGAGAATTTATATTAGATAAATAATTAATAAAATACAAGAAAAACCACACCCATGCCTTATGCCCAAATAATAGATTAAGAAATTCTCCAATTTCCCTACATGAAAAATGAGATTTTGTGGTATTTCACTCAAATACAAAAAACACAATGGTAAAAGAAAGACAAATACTACATGAATTTTTTTCATGGAAACGTTTCTTATTTCACTCTATTTCTCTCATAAAAAATTAAAATAACAATGCACGAAAGAAAATAACTATAAATGAAATAAATATACCATAAAATCTAGTAGTGCATAATGAGAACATCACCATGACAATACATAATCAAGGGGAGAAATCTGAAGTATCTCAATATAACCAAAGAATAATATATACAATGCACAAACCCACTTTATTATTATCTCATTGCTTGATCTGTCTTCTTCTAGACTAGAGCACATTCCCACTCATGAATATTATTTATTTAAAATGGGAATAAACTTTTATGTAACTCCCACTTGGCCAAGACATAAAACACAAATATCAAACAAAATTTGTTATCTCGCCTAAACCCTTACGATTTTGATCTATTTTCTGCAGAAAGTTGTTCCACTTCAACATATGAATTGCTACTCGTGTTCCTACACATATTCATGAGACCAATCAGGAAAACTTAGATTAAATTTGACCAAATATTAAATTTAATTGCATGAATAAATAATAATTAAAAATACTTGAGTGTATGAATACTTGAATGAAATCCTCATGTCTTCGAAAATAAATTGTTGGAGTAGTTTAGTCTTGGAGCAAACCTCCCTCCACTCGTCGAAGTAGCAATGACTTCAACATTGAATTTATTGTTGCTTTGTTGGATCGAGCGTGTTTTTCTCCAACATTATCCAAATCCTAATTTACTCTCTATTGAATAGGTCCAACCACATGATGGTTGAATCTCCCACGACCCTCCCCCTTCACATCGCTCCCAATTCCCTAGTTGCCAATCCATCTACTAGGAAATAGTTGAAAGCAAGACATTAAGATACATAAAGAAACAAATAGAAAAAATTCATTCATTCATTCATTTGTACATCCATAAATTTTTTTATATAAATATATTTTATCACAAAAAATATGTTTAGAAAATATGAAACAAGGTCGTTTTAATATTTTCCAATGGAAAAATTGTAACTTTTTATTAAGATAGTCAAAAGTTACATGTGCAAATTTGCATGAGGTATTCAACCTCTAAGTAAAAAATGTGGTACTCAAAAAATCAGGCTCTAAATAAACAAGTATAGTAATTTGTTATCAGGTTTCATTCTCCTTTTAAATATGTATTTAACAAGGATGTCTTGATCTTGGTCCCCTTCAGCTATTGTGGGCTCTACATGTCTTGTTGTTGACCTAGTCCTATGTCTATGTTGCTTCAAGTGGGGCCAAACATCAACTGAAATAAGCAAGAAATGTTAAATTCATATTTATAGTTATTATTATTACAATTTTCTTAATAAAAATAGTATTAGATTGTTCTTTACTCGCTTCGGTAGCAGAGGGAAGTGGAATACTTCCAGATGTTTCCATATGTTCCTCCTCTTGTATGGCCTCATCATGTATATTCTCTGGAGTAGAAACAAGAAAGGTTATAATTAATACACAATTTTCATTTAAATATATTTAATTGTAATCCACACTACAAATTTTTTATAATGCATTAAATACCTCCAATACCGAGTTGGACAACAGTTTCAAGAGGCACTCCACCATCACTAGGCTCATTTGTTGTATCTACATTGCTTGCCTAATTTTTACAGTCAAGAACAATAATTTATAGCAAAAAATAATAACTAATAGATTGTGCAAGTAATAATTTATAAATTCTCTTCATTTCTTTTATTTACCTGTGTGTCACATTGGGTATCGGAATACTGTGAAGACACCAAGCTTGTCCTACGTTCAACCATGACTTGATAGTCATGCTTGTAAGAAAGCTTGAAGTCTTCCTCCATGGAATGATCTTTGAAATGTGACCCCTGAAATTTTGCATGAGAACATGAATTTTGATTCTTCTGTGATATTAAATTAAAATCGTTAAGAATTTATAATTTGGATGCAATTTTTTTTTATACTTACAATTTTTGTGGCGAGTTTTGAGTAACCACCCAAGCAGAGATGATGTTTCCCATGTTTAGATATTCTCTCCTTTGTCACTTTGGATGTATGTGGGAGCCTATATTATTGAATATATTGAAAAAATTAATTAGATGTCATAATGATTATAAATCATCATAATTACATTATTAGAAGTGCCTAATACCTTCCTAGTCTGGGTGGTGTCTGCTCTTCTTTTCAAATACCCTTATCCTTTGCATCTTCCATGAGTGCTTTCCACTCCCTCTTTGGAATCATTGGAGGGTGTTTATACTTAGGGTTATTTTTCAAATGAACCCTATACCAGTCCCACAAATATTTTAAATGTAAGCATGTCTTTGAGGTATCTCCAATTTTGTTGAAGGTAGCGTCATTGAACAAGGCAACCATATTGTTCAAATTTTCATCCTTCAACTTGGAACTTTGTGATTTCCAGTTTGTGTGAATGGTGGTCCCAAAGAGTTCCAAGTTTAGGTCATACATGTGCCTATAGACTACATCATTTCTTGCAAAACGATATTATCATTAAATTAAAATAATAAAAAAATATAAGTAAATTTCAATTATATTCTACTTAATATTCAAAGAACTTCTTAAATACCTAGAAGTTCCTCTAATTTCATGGGGACATGGTCATCATCTATAAAAAATGTAATCGATAGGCTTCCTATGCTAGTATCCAGTAAATATTGCTTCAAAATGTACGATGGGATCATCCTCTACATCCACAACCTCATTTACAAATCTTGGTGTATGTTTTTCAAGGGGTGTAGATATTGGCGTGTGTGGTCCAGCGGGTGTACGAATGGTCTTAGTGATCAGTGTGTCACTCATAGATGGAGCATCAACACTGCTACCAATGTCGGCCCCCATTATCACACCAATATGAGGATCGAACTCCCTCAAAAACCTTGTAAAATAAAGAGTTTTTTTAGAAAGCATGAGATAATTAAAATCATAAATGATAAATGGGATAAATAAATGATTTTCTTACCCGATAGTGATAAAATTGGCCCATCTGGGTTCTTATTTGGCCTAATATCTCTTTTGTTTGCGGTTGAATCAAAATTAAAGAACTGAGTTGCTTGTTTTATTTCATTATAAGCTTCCTTATTGCTTGGATCAGATCGGGGGACAAAAAAATTGCTTCTTCACTAAGAACTTCCTTAGGATCATCTGTGGATTGCTCTGAGCCTGGTGCCTTACCCTTGTCACCCTATTGATAAAACAAGTGTAATTTGTAATTTTTTTCCACCATCCTCAACTATCAACATTCAAATACTGAATATTATGAAACATTTTAGATCATTAAAAATTTCCATTTTTTACATAAGAAGGGAATTTTATCCAATCAAATATTTTCTCGTAAATATTATTATATCTCGAAAGTTCATTATGACACATTAAAAAAAAATCAAGCAACTCATCCACAATTAATAATCATTTTATTAATAAGAAAACCACTACTGACATATGTCTAAATTTATATAGGAACGTCACATTATATCATGGCCAATATAAAAAGTTCTAAATTTATAGAAACTTCTTCATCTTGGAAGAGGCATTATGACAAGATCATTATATATTCCATATTATATAGAAAAAATACTTTGAAAATGATGAAGGAATGCATTTGCTCAAGTTCATCATATGCATAGTGAATCTTTCATTTAGTTATATGATGCCTAAAAATATAAATTTGAATTACTCTATAATGGATAAAATACTACTCTAGAATAAATATCATGGTTATATTATTTTACGTACAATTACATTGATGTTTACCTATTGTGAGGTTGGTTCGCTTTGACCTTGATCACCCTGCCACAATATTATAACCATGACATATTAAAATGTTTCCTTAACTTATAAGATTCCTAACAATATATCGTAGTAAATGACAATTATAACATATAATAGACATTGCTTACAAGTTGGGTAAAATAGAATACATATCACCCCCATAATAGTAATATTTGTATCTATTCGATTCAAATTGTAATCATTAAGAAACTCTTCCCCTACAACTATTGTTTTAATGGCACATACAAATACACGGTTTCCTTCACGCCCCTCGAATATGAAATTGGATTTCTTATTTTTGGTTAGGGGATGTGTAATATTTATAAACCTTGCAATATTCCCTTTTACTTTTTTCCTTTCATCAATATACATAGTTGTGCCTTTATTTTGATCATTGTCTCTTAGTTGTATATAATTTGTGGCCACTCCATATCTTTGCATACTTTTGGTATATTGGACTAAACATACCCAATCATTGTAGATGTAACAGGGTCAGACATACTCCATCAATTCAGTTAATCCTCCATAAAATACCTTTATTCCATCCATGGAAAATAGCCCCAAACCATGTAATGATGATGGGGCAATGCTGTATATCCTTTCATTGTCGAAAAAATCATTGTTTATTTCAAGAAGATCCTTGGGTACCCATTGTTTCACTAGATGTTTGTACATTAAGGGCACCTCGATGTCATTTATGCTCTCATTATCATAATAACATGACCCCCCTTTAGCGAGAAAAAAATCCATGCATCTATGGAATTTTATTCTAATATTTTCACATCAAGTTGATCTTTGCTTGTTAGAAGAATTAGTAGATATTTAGTCAATTTATTCTATCCTACCTAAACTTTTGTCACTCGACGAAGATAGATATGAAAAATAGCAATTTGGTTGAAATTCCTATAACACTCGATCAAATGAGAGAAATTGTTAACAAGTGTCATAAGGGATGTTGAGAAAAGTCTTGAAGAAACCACAATAACATTATAATAGTACAATTGAATTGCAAGTAAGTTCTTTGCATTTAAAATATTCAAGTAATATTTTAAAACTTGATAACTTGAGAACCTATTCATCCTAACCAATATTCAATAAAGTCACTCGATAACTTGATAATTCAACATAATCTGATAGAATTTAATCTTCCATTACAAAAAATTACCCACATACTTCCATATGTTGAAGAATGTAACTAGTTTCAGTGGAATAAAAGGAAAAGTTTTTGGATGTCGAGGTTGTTGGTATTTGTAGCTTAGGAGCTACTCCAAACCCTAGGCTAGAGGGTTTTGGTGGAATCGACACAAAAAAGTGACTTATGGGCTAAGAACCCGTGGGATTTGCACCCAAGCTGGTGGGTGTGAAGCCATGATTAATTTCGATGATTTGACACATTTAGGTGTTATAGGACTTTGAGAGGATCCGGGGACAATGAAAATCATCGAAATCTAAGTTTTCTATGATGAGATTTTGGTTTTTCTATATGGTTTTTGGGTTTTCACATGATTTTTTCAATTCGGCTTGTGTAATTTTACGAGTTTTCAAAACCACAAGGGAAGATTAGATGAATCCAATGAGAATTATATAAATTGGAGTGAAGATAATCCTCATAAATAGAGAGCATCTAAAGTAGTTGTAGCCTAAAGGAGTCTTGTCAAGTGAAGTAGGAGGCATTTTTTGTTCTCTTTTGTCTCTATTCCAAATTTATGCTCCCAATCTCGATATCTCTCTTTGGAAAGAGCTTCTATAGGAGAAATATAGACACATTGAAATACATTACCCGGACCTTTTTTATGTGATCATAGTAAAGAAAACTCAAAACAAATAGTCTTACCACCACTAGTAGGTGTTGAAACTAAAACATTACCATCTGGTTTATATAGCACTGGAAATACTTGAGTTTGAATAGGATTGAAGTGTCTAAACTATTGATATAGTTCTTTGTATGAAGGATTTCTTAATGAAAACACATAAAGTGGTTGTAAGTGTAGAAACTCAGTTGGACGTGGGCATTTCTCTGGAAAAATAAGATGTCCAAATGAAATTGGTAGTATTGTCTATGAACCCAACCACTTATCAGATACAACATGAACAAAGTACTAAGGACGAAGAGGTTCATGGATGGGGACGGTGAAGCTAAAATGATGGTCATCTTAAACATACTAATTTTTCAACATAAAATGTTCATGATGGGGTATATATTCACCATCATTCTCTTCTACTATTTTTTGGCTTGAGGGGGTCTAGACCCAGGTTCAGAGATGTATATGCGAACCAACAAAACCCTCTATCACCATCCCTTTCGGCAACAATCTGCTGCACAGACCGAAGTCTCACACGAGGCAATATTAGGGGATGCTAGAACTAGGTTTCTGCATCCAGAGGGACTATGGATTGTGGCCTTAGGTCTTATCTTCAATTAAGACTTATTTAGAGCTCCGCAGAACCAATATGCTTAATACAGAGACGTTGTTCAACAATTCTACTTAACTAGCTTGCGTACTATGCGATTCTACTTTATTATGACTTAATCATCATATTAAACAATATTCATGACTTTGGGATGAAAATACATATACAAAACCTGATCTAGCCCAGATAAGCTTAAAAAATAGATAAATCAAAAATATAATTAAAGAACACAAATATGTATTCAAGGTATTCTATTATTAGTTCAAATCTTCTCAATACAATACTTTTCGCCCTATGCACGCAGCTGCAGGGGTCTGCGCACTCAGCTGCAAAATTTCTAATGTCTATGTGCACTTAGCTGCAAGATCCTTCTCTTTCACATAAAACAACAAAATACAACCTCTAATTCAAATATAGCATTACATCCATAGGCATTCTATATCCTTAGACTCACTAGGATGGGTCCTTATATAGCCAATTCTTTTACAATACCATGATACGGAAACCATGGGTAGAGCTCAAAGTACTCAAAATATTCCCTTTCCTTTACAAAATAAGGGACTTTGACCGACCCCAAAGCCCCTAATACTCTAAAACATCTATGTGCAATGCACTCCGCTCCTCAAAATGTGGATTATTTACAAAAACTTCGACCTAGGGGTACCTTGTCCAACATGCCCCCAACACAAATATGTGACTCGTCCTGAGTCACTCAGTTGGTGCACCCTAAGTCTTTGCTTTGATGCTGCTCAATGAATCCTTCAGTGGCTAGATTTTCTCATCGCACTACTTCTCTAATTCATGCACATCAGTCAACAACTTCTCTGTGGCTGGCCCTGCTGTCTTCTGAGAAACTTACTTCTGCGTATGGCGTAGCACTTTCAGCTGGGTATCCACAATCTGTGACAACTAATTAGCTTATGCTTCCCATGGCTCCATCCTGGCGGTGATAATCTGTTCCTTTCTTCACAACTCATCAATATGTCCGTGCAAAAACTTTCCCTCTTGGAGATAGGCATACCAACGTGTTGGTGCTAAGGTTCACGTTGTAACCTTGATGTGATCAAATTTTTTTGAATTTTCATGGATTTTTGCTCGATCTTCTGCACTTGAGGGTCCTCCTGCAATGAGGCCCAGACTTCCATAACATCTTCAAATATTTTACTGCAATATTGAACTGTGGTTTCAATATTAGCAATGGCAGCCTTAATATTTGCTTCACGCTGCTCCCGAACCTTTGGTGGAGTAACAGGTTGCAATATCATCTGCAGCTCAATGATATGCATTTGAATATTAAGCTTGACCTTGTCAACTTCAACCTTAGAGTCCTCGACTGCCATCATGAGCTTTCCAAGCTTTTCGTTTGGTGTTATTGTGGCTTGAATCTGCAGATTAGGCAGTTCACTGCAAACCTTAGTGATGGCTTCGTCCAACTTCTGCCTGTGGGCAGCTTCCTCATCTTGTTCTTGCACGGATGTTGATTTTCCTCCTCCATCCACTTCCCCTCTTTCTTTTCATCCCAGATAACCAATAAGGTGTGTTGTTCGCAAATCTACAATTCGTCTGTAATGCCCTTGTGGAAGTCATGCAACGCTATTAAAGGGAGTGCAACGAGGTTCAATCTAGTATTCTGCCAGTGCAATGCATGCGATTGATTCTCAAAAGTGTCAAAATGTAGGGCTCCTACAGGGATCTTCAAAGCTCAAATGTCAGTAGCTATTTCTAGGTCCGAACTTGTTGTACTCACACTTGCTGGTGCCCCACTTGCTTGAGCTGCACTCGTTTGAAACACGCTCACTTGGGCTACACTCTCTTTGAGGCCCTTGCAGACCTCTGCCAATACACCATAGTATTGGTCCTCACTATTCCCCCTAATATGCTTGGTGATGTACCTGACAGAATCACCAATATTGTCGAATTCCCCCTTAGTAAGGACCATCAACTCTACTCCAATTAACTTATCTGATTTAATCCTTTTCTGTGCACCTCCTGAACCGAGTTTATGTCACCTCTTGAGGACATAAGGGGCATTAGAGGAACTTTCAGCCTAAATGTACCCATGAAATCTTCATGTAATTTCCATGTCATAATATGTAAACCAATCAATATGCTTTAAATTTAAAAAGAGGTACATGTAAATATCTTGGAGGGAAAAGAAGAAAAACTACTTTTTGTAATTGTATTTTTGGCTTATCTCCTTATAGGTTTACTCAAATTTCAATTTTATACACTCATTAGATGTAGAATTAAATTCCACATCCAACGAGTACCCATTATGTATACTTTTGAGAAGACCTGCCTTGATAAAAATTTCAGATACATTAAAAAAACGTGTTTTAACACATTTTTTTAATGTATCTACATTTTTTTTATCAATATTGGTCCTCCTAAAAGTATGCATAATGGGTACTCGTTGGATGTATAATTTAATTCCGCATCTAATGAGTGTCTAAAATTTAAATTTGAGTAAACCAATAAGGAGATAAGTAAAAAATACAATTAAAAAAAGAAGTTTTTTTGTTTTCACTCCAAAATTCATAACTATTATTTTATAATTTTTCCTTAGGAGGCCAGTTTTAGGTTGAAATTTCTTCTAATGAGGCAGGGCCTAATGGATCTACAAATGTGTCGGCACCACCCTAATCATTTCCTCCTCCTATCTATAGATCATCCTTCCTTGTCTCTCTTCCTACCTCTTTTTTAGCTTCCTATCGATATCAAAGGTGACCTTCTTGGGCTGCTTCCTCGTGAATTTCTTGTAAATCTACGTACCTAAGGTACCTTCCTTCGCACCATTGGTTCCTGCCTATTTTGTATCCACCCTTCCATGGAGGGAATTAACCAGTCCCTTGGCCACTGACTGACAATGAGGGCGATGTCGTCCTCGGTCACTAAGTATGGAAGCTCGTATCATACCTCTGCAAGGTCCTTCTTCATGAGGATATGTACATGGTGAAAATATGCTTTAAACTCAACAATATTGTGATATTCTTCGAACAGACTTAGGGATAGCCTTGGCTTCTAACTCATCATCGTGCGCAGACTCATCTCAAAACCTACCCAAAAGAACTTATTCTCCATTTCTTGTGTTGGTTCCTTTGAGTGCCAAATCAAGGCGTACCATGCAACCTCACATATATCTAGGTCAACAGTGGGGAATTGTGACTCATCAAGATCTTTCCATTCCATCAACAAAATTAAGAGAAATATCCACGCATAGTGGAATTGCTTTCCTTCCTCTCGTGCTACCCTACAATTGTCCAAAAATTATTTGCATAAATACCCAACCTAGTTGAATTGGCCTCCTTTACTGCATTTCTCAACCAAATACACTACAGGCACCGATACTTCCTCTGTGTGGCACTTCCACATGATCACCCCTACCAGAATATGTGTGGAAAATCACACTGACTTATCCTTAATGGAGTTAATATCATACCCCCGAGATCCCTTTGTTAGGCCATAGTCTTGCTTTATCTTATCGGTCAGCTTCTTATCTTGATATTTTTTTGGCAAACACATCAGCAAGGTACAATCCCTGACATGAAAGTGAAATTATCCTCTGGATTAACATCTCATCAATGGGGACTCTTTCCCCCAGCCTAATCATTAGGGGAATTTTGAGGTCTAAAATGGGCCTCCTAAGGAAAATGTACAATCAAATTCACTTTATGAGAACCAATCACATTTTAGGGGATGACATCATCCCTAATGGTTGAGGTGGCATTGCTCAAGTTAAAGGTACTTACTTGTCACATTCTCAATAATGGATAAAAACTCATGGTTAACCATGGTAGTGCTCTAAGTACTTTTAAAGTCAAAATAAAGTACTCATAATAAATGTCAGTTCACACTTTTTGAATAAAAATGTATTATTGTCATTTCATATTTCTTGAAAGAAACAATGCATATCCCTATACATTTATTATATTATATTATATTATTTTTATATAGTATATTAATTACATGTTATTATACAATTTAAATAATATAAATTTTAATTAATAGCGTATAATATAATTAAGAATTTATAAATTTATATTTATATTTTATTTTAAGTTATTTAAGTATAAAGGAAAAATGCATTAGTTGTTCAATGATAATGATTTTTTCTTGAAAATTTCATTCTTATTTATAGTCACATCAATACAAATTTTTTATTAATTTTATTTTGGTACAAATTTTTAATTGAATTTAACTATGGTTACATTGATTGTGGTGCAAAAAGTGAATTTAAAATTCACAAATATTACTTTATTGGTTTAGCTATTATTTTATTATTTTCTTAGGAGGCCCGTTTTAGACCTCAAAATTCCCCTAATGACAATCATCATGCATGAGGGCCAGCAACTAGCACACATAGATTACATTGATGTTGTTGTGCCCAAAGTGCAGGACATAGAGCATGTTAAGCAACCCTACGTGTTGAAGTCCTACTACCCACCTAAGTGGCTCTACCCTTCTCACTCCAGTATCTTCATAATAAACTGAGTGTAGTTACTTATGTGGTTCGAACTAAGGATATTTTCTCTGACCATTGAAATCCCAGTCTTCCATGCACAGCTATGGCACATTTTCCAAAAATTCTCCCTCAACCGACACTTCTTTAGGGAGAAAGGGCATAAATATATTATATTTTACTGTGTTTGTGTCCTTCTTGGGCTTTGCAGTGGTTGGTTTCCTTAGCAGTATATACAGTGGAAACCTGGAGACATGTTTCACATCCTTCGCATCGATGTCTTCGAATCCTATGGGCATAACTTCTTCTTCAGATTCCTCAACCTCGACCAGTTTCTTATGTCGATCATGTGTCGCCTTAGTCCATTACTCTTTTTACAGGTTCTTCCTGGGCAACTGTTGAAGTGCGAGCTTCTTCGGCTTCTTAGGCTGCACTTCTCTGGAAACGATCTGTTTCCTAAGAGACCTCGACTCTGTTACATTTGCTGGTGGTGTAGCTGTCATTATGAATCCTAGCCCATGTTTATGAAATTCCTTCTCAATCTCCTCGAAACTCTTTCCAGACATGCAGCGGGACGCTTGGATATCTCTGTTGATTAGTGGTTGTCATTGATGTCAACCCAAGCAACACCAGGGGCTACCTCAATCTTGCATGGTAATTTTTACCTACAAAATTACTATATTCTGGTTCAAGAATATTTTTTATGGCTTCTACTTATCGATATTTTTCTGTTGATATATGGCACGCCATGTAATTCTTCACAGTTTGACAAATATTCATGTTTGAAGTTTGTAACCCCAGTTAGTGGGCTAAAACCCCATGGAGTTGTGGCATGGGTAATTGAAAAGTCAATAATTAATAATTTTTTAAGCTCCTAAAATCCCTCCCACATTCACTTGTTGAAACCCCTCTCAACCTAAGAATTTATATAAATTGTGATCCTCATATCCTCCTTATGTAGGGATTTCGCTACCTGAAACACGTCATCGTGGAATTTTCGCTCTAACTTGTTTTCTACAGAGTTTCAGAAGCTGAAATTTTGATGAGGCGAAGCCAAAATCCTAAGGAAGCTCATGTGAAAATTTCAGATCAAGGTGCACAATATTTTCGGAGATATGATCTGTGGAAGTCAGTGTTTTTGCAGGCTCCTGAACTTCATCTCAAAGAAGCGACGTTGGGAAAATCATCATAACTCTCCTTTTGAGTATCAGATTGGAATTCTGTAAAAATTAACAGATAGTGCACAGACTGTATTTTTCTCTGTATCAATTTCAGAGCCGAATGAAGAAACAGTGACACGTGGCACACCGTACAAGTTCGATGTACTGAACTAGTCCATAATTAGGTCATTGTGAGATATTGGGCATAAATATCTCTTAAAGAATCCAAATTGGGTCAGACCTATGGCATTGGAAAGAAGACTTAGAGGACTACTATAAAACTAAAAATTACATATTGGGGATCTGAAATAACATAGATACACCAGATTTAATATCGAGCTCCTAGAAGGCAAGAAAAAGCTAGATCATGTGTTGTCAAGGGCTGCAAAGGACCATACTTTCTAGGGAAGCAAAGCAAAGCAAGGTGTAGTGGAGGGTAGCATGAAAAGAGTAGAAATAAAGGTATAAAACAGTAGCAAGAAGTTCAGCACATGAAGTCTTCAAGTGGGCAGCACTGCATACAGTCATTGTAAAGGTATCATTGTACTAAGTCATTGTATATACATCGTTGTAAAAATTGTACAAGTTTCTATCTGCCAAGAGTTGAAGAGATAGTGTCGAGAGGTCTAGGATCATCATTAGGTGGTTGTGTCATAGTTGGGGTTATGGTCTAGTATGTCTTCTTCTTCTACATCATTCTATATCATTGTAAAGTGGACCATTTTCCCTGGTATGGGAGTCCATTCTTCTTTTATTCTTCTATAGGGTGGTAGGCTAGTGCTAGGCTAGTGCATGAAGTCACCAATAGGTTCAAGCCTATGAAAAATTTAGAGTGGTAGGGTGGTGGTAGGGTGAGTTGTAGCTCATTGGGTGTTGGGGAATCCATTCAGTTGACTACTAAAGAATCTTGGGCGTTGGAGCATCCATCCAGTGGGAGTTGGAGAAGAATGCTTTTATAGATTCTAAGAAGTTGGAGTTTTATTTTCAATTGGAGTTGAATATTAAAGAATTATTAGAAAATAATTCAAGTGGTTTTTGTCCCAGAGAGTGTTTCCACCTTGAAAATTATGCATTTGTGTTCCTTTTGTTTACTACTATCATTGTACAAACACTGATAATAATTGAAGATTAATTAATGCTCTAATTGAAAGGAATACTGATTCACCCCCCCTCTCAGTATTTACAACAATATCTAAGGAATAAAAACACAAGTCTAATTTGTTGGAAATATGATGCAAAGTGTTGTCCTTGATGGAAACCTACTTGATAACATTGATGGCAACCTATTTGATGATGATGTAAATCTGATGTGGAGTTTGTTGGCATGTGTTGTCTCTGATGGTAATCTACTTGATGAAATGATAATTGGTTATATAATGAGATGAATTTTCCTTTGGATGGCAACCTATGTGTCAAATATGTACAGATGATGTATCTACAGATCAGCCAAAGAGTACAAAAGAAAGGAACGTCAGAAAGGACTAGAGCAATGATGAAGAAGACATGTCACTATGCATACGCGGGTTTGTCAAGCCGAAGTAGCATATGTACGCGGCAAAGAACGTGCCAAGTCACGTATGCCTAATTGCACTCTAAAGATATAAAACCAGGGGTTCTTACCATGGTATTGACCCATTGTATTGAGTGCTTGATTATCTATTTGGTCCCTTCCAGGAATACCATCGGAAGTTGTGTGGTTTTGGCTCATAGTATTGACAAAGGCTAAACCTATATAAGGAGAGGAAATTCATAGTGCAAAAGGAGTGTGCAATTATCTGGGCATTAATGAATACTTCACTCTGAAGTTTATCTGTATGGTTGAACTCTGTTCTTAATAGATAGATCTGAATCTATGATGCACCTATGAATGTGATGAAGATTGAAATCCTCTAGATCTGGAAATGATGAATCTCTAGGATGATCTGAAAAGAAGTAATGAAGACCTGGCGCAAATCCATTGAAGAAATTGAAGAAATCTGGGAAGTTCATAGATCTGGTCTGTTCTGCAAAGTTTATCTTTTATAGATCTATACACAGGTTCGTTTCATGGAAAGCGCGTGTATACGCGGATCTGTTTAAACAAAGGCGTGTATGGACTGTTAGGGTTTTTCTGAAAATTTCACAGATGTATACGCGGGTTCGCTACATTAAAAGCGTGTGTATACGCGGATCTGTTTAAAGAAAAACGCGTATGGTATCTGAACTGATGGTTGCTCAAATCTGATTGAGTTTCTGCATATCTATTCTGAAGTCTGGGCTATCTCTGATATTCTGGTTACAGTGGTTTCACTGTTCTGTTTGATGCAATGGGAAAAGGATGTTTGTTGATAAGTGAAGGATTGTGTTGAAGCTGTTTGATCCAGTTTGAAAATTGACAAAACGTGGTCTGCAGTGGTGCTGAGGGTCAAAGCCTTCAGTCAGGGGGTTGTAGCTCCCTTCCAGGAGAGGCTGGTAAATGAGAGCAGGGGGTTGTAGCTCCCTTCCAGGAGAGGCTGGTAAATGAGTACAGGGGGTTGTAGCTCCATTCCAGGAGAGGCTGGTAAACGAGAGAAGGCTGTAGCCTTCTGCAGTGGGTGCCTGCGTGCTGGTATGAGTCTGCGCCAGTACATGGTTGTAAGAAGTTTTCTTTATAATAAATATTGAAGACTGAGACGATGGCAGCGGTGGTTTTCTCCCGAATTGGGTTTCCACCTAAAATCCTGGTGTTCATGTGTGTTGCTTATGTGTGATGATTATTCTGTTTTCTAAAACATCTGATGAATGAATAATGCAATGACCTAAGTTAAGAATTAAATGCATAGTTAGATCTCTGGACATACGCGAGTTATGTAAAGGATATCCGCGTAGATACGCGAGTTGGCTTTAGGAAAGTAGCGTATGGGTTTTAAAAGGAAAATTAAAAATTTTTATTGTCTGCACTAAATACTGATTCACCCCCCCCTCTCAGTATTTTTCCCAACAATTGGTATCAGAGCAGGTCCTTCTGAAAAAGCTTAGCCGCTAGAAGGAAGATCAAGCAAGATGAGCAATCGAGATGGAACAACATCTATCAAGCCTCCGGTCTTTAATGGAAGAAATTTAATCTTCTGGAAAACAAGCATGAGGTCCTATCTTCAGTCTATAGGAACAGATCTATGGGCCATTGTTGTACAGGGATATCAATATCCAGCTACAATACCAACAGATCCGAATGAAAAGAATAATTATGAATCAAATGCAAAGGCGGTTAATGCTATAACAAGAAGTTTGGCTGAATCTGAATTTGTCAAAGCCATGTAGCTAAATACAAAAAAATAAATGTGGGACAAAATCATTCTAAGTTATGAAGGTGATGCAAAGGTAAAAAGTGCAAAACTCCAAACTCTCAGAGTTGAATATGAAAATTTGAAGATGCATAGTGATGAAAGTATTGCCAGTTTCTTTTTACGTGTTGATGATGTTGTAAATCGTATGAAAAATCTGGGAGAAACAATAACCGAATCTACTTTGGTTGAGAAAAATTTAAGATCACTAACAGCAAAATTTGAGTCAAAAGTTTCTGCTCTTGAAGAAAAACAGGATCTTCAAAATCTTACTATGGTACAACTTCATGGCATACTAACCGCATATGAAACGAGAAGAGGAGGACCATCTGAAGTCAAAGAGGTTGTATTCAGAGCTTCTACAAAAGGGAAAGAAGTACAAGAAGCAAAAGGATCAGGATATATCTCAGAAGAAGATGAGGAAAATTTTGTAAAGAAACTCCAACTTGGCACAGGATGATTCAGAGGTAAGCTTCCTTTCAAATGTTTTGAGTGTGGAAGAATTGGTCATTATGCTGCTAAGTGTCCTCATAAAGAAACACCTGCAAAAGGGAAGGAAGTAGCAAGAAGGAATAAGAATCGGTTTAACACTAGAAAAAGTTACTATATTCATGAAGACAGTGATGGGCAATCTGATAGTGATGAAGAATGTGAAGAAGATCTTAAACTTCTCATGGCATTTGAATCTAGAGAAGAAAAGGATATTTTTGTGGATGCTCTAGAAAAAAATTACTTTCTTGAAGAAAACAATCAACTCAAAATACGCTTAAAAGAAAGTAAAATACTCTTAGAAGAAAGGAAAATAACCATAGAGACTGTTGAAAAGTAGGTTGAAGAAGCAAAGAAACACATTGATAAATTAGAATGTGAAGTAGTAAGTCTAAGAAAATATTCTGAGAAAGTAAAGACTCTGAATCTTAGACTTGCTAAAGGATCTGAAACCTTAGATGAGATTATCAAGGTACAATGTTCTCCTCTTATAAAATCAGGTCTTCGATATACCGGAGAATCCTCTCAAGCTTCAGCACCAAATTATCTAAAAGCAGTTACAGCTGGTTTACAAAATTCTGCCACTCAGCAAGGGAATAAAGATTCATTGCAGGTAAAGCATGATAATCTCAACTCAAAGAACACTAACATGAATATCTCTCAAAGAAACACCAATCAACAGGTAAATCCAAGTAGAAGATTTCATGATCGCAGAAATTTCTTCTTCAATGGACAATGTTTCTCATGTCACAATTTTGGTCATAAAGTTGTTCAATGTGTTGCATATAAAACTATCATGACTAGAGAAGCAAGAAAGAAAAGGACTGAATTTGAGAAGAATACCTATAAAAACTTTTCTCCTCTTCTAAATGAAGTTGAATGTTCTTACTGCAATAACTTTGGGCATGAAGAATCTGAATGCATGAGCAAAGTTCAGCCAAAAGAGCATTTTCCTTCAAGATCCAAAGTATGGAAAAAGAAGGAATTACAGGTTGAAAATTGTGGCGTAGCGTTATTCGCAGAAGGTGAATAAAATCAATGGTACATTGATAGTGGATGCTCACGACACATGACAGGTGACAAGCACAAACTCCTTGCATATAGTGCTCTAGAAAAGGAAAAGAAAGTTACTTTTGGAAATGATAATCCTACTGTAATTAAAGGAAAAGGGTCTGTGTTTCTAAAGGAAAAGGTGAAGGCTAATGATGTCATGTATGTGGATGGCTTAAGGCATAACCTGCTAAGTGTGAGTCCAATGTGTGATCAAGGAACTGAAGTTGTCTTTAGTTCAAAAGAATGTTTGGTTCATGATCTTGATACAGGAAAAACAATTATAAAAGGGAAAAGAACTCCAAGCAACCTGTATGTATTGAAAAACTGCAAAGAACAATGTTACTTGAGTCAATCTTCCGAAAATTGGCTATGGCATAGAAGGTTGGGGCATATAAGCTTCTCTCAAATCAGCAAATCAAGCAGACTGAATGTTGTTCGTGGTATTCCCAATATTACTCTACCTGAAAGTATCATATGCAAATCTTGCCAATTCGGAAAGCAGACCAGAGTGCAATTTAATGCCAAGGAAGGATCATCAAGTAGACCTCTTGAACTCATTAATACTGACATATGTGGACCTATGAGGAAAAATTCACCCCGTGGTGAACAATACTATATCTTATTTATTGATGACTTCTCTAGAATGTGTTGGATTGGGTTACTGAAGCACAAAGATGAAGCATTTGAGAAATTTCAGATCTTCAAGGCTCTGGTTGAAAATGAAGTAGATCTAAAACTCAAATGTCTTAGATCTGATCGAGGAGGAGAATATACTTCAAATGAATTCCTTGAATTTTGTGAACAACATGGCATAAAAAGATAATTTTCTGTAGCTGGAACTCCACAACAAAATGGCGTAGCAAAAAGAATGAATAGAACCGTTCAACAAATGGCTAGAGCTATGCTTGATGATTTTGGAACACCTGACACATTTTGGGGAGAAGCAACACATACAGCAGTAAAAATTCTCAACAAGGCACATGTTCGGGTAAATAGTGACAAAATTCCATATGAACTCTGGTATGGTAATTCTCCATCTGTAAAGCATTTTAGAGTTTTTGGAAGTAAATGCTTTATCAAAAATAATGATGAAAAGCTTGGCAAGTTTGAACCTAGATCAGATGAAGGAATACTTCTTGGTTACTTATCTACGGGAAGAGCATACAAATGTTACAATAAAAGGCTTCGAAAGATTGTTGAGTGTATTGATGTTGTTATTGATGAGTCTCCCGCAGCCCCTAAAGAAGAAAAACAAACAACAGATGAAAATGATGGTGAATTTTTTCCTTCTACATCAAATAGAAATGATATAGATAGTGGATCCAATGAAGAACCTGAAAATGATTTATCTGAAAAAGCTCCATCCAGATATGTTCAAAAGAATCATCCTGAATCTCAAATTTTGGGAGACAAGGAGTCAGGTGTACAAACAAGGAGGACTCTTGTGGGATCTTCTAGCTATCTGGCATTTCTATCCACGATTGAACCACACAATGTCAATCAAGCTAGCAAAGATGAATGCTGGGTTCAAGCCATGAATGAAGAGCTTGATCAAATTGAAAAGAATCACACTTGGGAATTGGTACCAAGACCACATGATAAAAATGTCATCGGAACTAAATGGATATTCAAGAACAAGTTAAATGAGAATGGGGATGTTATAAGAAACAAAGCTAGACTGGTTTTCAAAGGGTATACTCAACAAGAAGGTATAGACTTTGAAGAAACTTTTGCTCCTGTAGCTAGACTTGAAGCCATAAGAATGTTTCTTTCTTTTTCAAGTTTTCAAAATCAAAGTTTATCAAATGGATGTCAAATCTGCATTCCTCAATGGTGATATAGAAGAAGAAGTTTATATAAAACAACCAGAAGGATTCATTTTGGGAAATGATGAAAATCTTGTTTGTAGACTTAAAAATGCTCTATATGGTCTCAAACAAGCTCCAAGGGCATGGTATTATCGTCTTGACAAATATCTTCATCAAAAAGGATTTTCAAAGGGGTCTGTTGATAGCAACTTATACACAAAAATTGAAAATGATAAACTATTGATTGTAGTTGTATATGTTGATGATATCATTTTTGGGAGTAATGAAGAATCTATGAGTCAAAAATTTGCTTCTGTCATGCATCAAGAATTTGAAATGTCCTTACTTGGGGAACTATCATTCTTTCTTGGCTTGTAAGTGCATCAAACTATAGATGGTATATTCCTATCACAAGCAAAATATCTTAAGCAAATTCTGAAGAAGTATGGCATGGAAGAATGCAAACCTGTAAGTACACCAATGATAACCGGATGCAATCTCAGTTCTCATGATGATTCTGCCACGGTAAATCAACCAGAATACAGATCAATGATAGGAAGTCTACTTTATCTCACTGGGACTAGACCGGACATTATGCATGCAATTGGGATTGTTGGACGATTCCAAGCTAATCCGAAAGAGTCTCACCTTCAGGCTGTCAAAAGAATATTCAAATATCTACAAGGAACTCAAGACTTTGGATTATGGTATCCAAAAAATGTTGATCTCACTCTTCATGCATACACTGATGCAGATTGGGCTGGAAATGTTGATGATCGGAAAAGCACTAGTGGTGGTGCATTTTATATGGGGCCCCGGTTGGTATCTTGGTTTAGCAAGAAGCAAAATTATATTTCCTTATCTACAACAGAAGTAGAATATGTGGCTGTCGCGTCTTGTTGCACTCAACTCCTTTGGATGATGCAAACCTTACAAGATTTTCAAATCAAATGTACACCTCCTATTTCCATTATGTGTGATAATACAAGTGCCATCAGTATCTCAAAAAATCCGGTTATGCATTCTAAGACCAAACACATTCCCATCAAGTATCGCTTCTTACGTGAACAAGTGCTTGAACAAAAGGTGAAGTTGGAGTATGTTTTCTCCAAAGAACAAGTTGTTGATATATTTACCAAACCTCTGCCCAGGGAAGTGTTCGAATATCTCAGACAGAAGCTGGGTGTTATCTCTGCCTCTCAGAAGAGCAGATTTGATTAAATTCAGAAGATTAAATTGGATACGCGGGTTTCCTGAAATATAGTCACGTATATACGTGAGTTTATACACAGAAAGCCGCGTATGGTTGGTTGCTGACAAATTTTGTTTAGAATCAGCATTTTTCAGCATAGCTGCAGTGCTGTTTGGTATCTCTGATTTTGTTTCGTATATTTGGTGATGCTTCAGCTCTCATAGTTCTGTTTCACTCTTTGATATTTGATGAAGATGCCTTGATGATCTGTTGTTGAAAGTGTTCAAGATGCACAAGCTAAGGGGGAGATGAAGGAGTAAAATAATGTACAGGTTCCGGGGGAGCATTAGCCTTGCTGAGTATTATGCATTGTTGGCATTATGATTCTGAAATATGATCTCTTTCTTGAAGACCTTTTGGTTTTGGTTATAAAAAGTCATATTTATAATTTTATGTAAAGGTCATGTTGAGACCTATGATGTAAAATTGTAATATTCAGTCATGTAAGGACTTGGTCAATTTTGTAAATCCACTTGGTTGGATACTTGAGTCACATATGTAAATCCAGTTGGTTGGATCTTTGATGTAAGTATGAGTCCTTGGTGATAGGAAGGTCATAGAGTCATGTACTTCATTGAAAAATATGTTTGAACATTTAGCGTGGAATCAGGGGGAGCTGGTAACCTTGTGTTGTTTTTGATCCACCCTTTGCCCTTAATGTCAAAGGGGGAGAGTGACATGGTGTTTGAATAAGGGAAGAATATCATTATGCTTAATGTATCTATCTTTTGTGGTGATCAAACACCATCATGGTTGCCATCAAGTCCAAAGGGGGAGATTGTTGGCAATATGATGCAGAGTGTTGTCCTTGATGGAAACCTACTTGATAACGTTGATGGCAACCTATTTTATGATGATGTAAATATGATGTGGAGTTTGTTGGCATGTGTTTTCTCTGATGGTAATCTACTTGATGAAATGAGAATTGGCTATATAATGAGATGAATTTGCCTTTGGATGGAAACCTATGTGTCAAATATGTACAGATGATGTATCTACAGATCAGCCAAAGAGTATAGAAGAAAGGAACTTCAGAAAGGACCAGAGCAATGATGAAGAAGACATGTCACTGTGCATATGCGGGTTTTTCAAGGCGAAGTAGCGTATGTACGCGGAAAATTATGTGCCAAGTCGCGTATGCCTAATTGCACTCTAAAGATATAAAACCAGGGGTTCTTACCATGGTATTGACCCATTGTATTAAGCGCTTGATTATCTATTTGGTCCCGTCCAGGAATACCATCAGAAGTTCTGTGGTTTCGACTCATAGTATTGACAAAGGCTAAACCTATATAAGTAGAAGAAATTCATAGTGCAAAAGGAGTGTGCAAGTATCTGGGCATTAATGAATACTTCACTCTGAATTTTATCTGTATGGTTGAACTTTGTTCTTAATCAATAGATCTGAATCTATGATGCACCTATGAATGTGATGAAGATTCAAATCCTCTAGATCTGGAAATGATGAATCTCTAGGATGATCTGAAAAGAAGTAATGAAGACCTGGTGCAAATCTATTGAAGAAATTGAAGAAATCTAGGTAAGTTCGTAGATCTGGTCTGTTCTGCAAAGTTGGTCTCTTGTAGATCTATACACAGGTTTGTTTCATGGAAAGCACGTGTATACGCAGATCTGTTTAAACAAAGGCGCGTATGGACTGTTAGGGTTTTTCTGAAAAGTGCACAGATGTATACGCGGGTTCGCTACATTAAAAGCGCGTGTATACGTGGATCTGTTTAAAGAAAAGCGCGTATGGTATTTGAACTGATGGTTGCTCAAAGCTGATTGAGTTTTTGCATATATATTCTGAAGTCTGGGCTATCTCTGATATTCTGGTTACAGTGGTTTCACTGTTCTGTTTGATGCAATGGGAAAAGGATGTTTGTTGATAAGTGAAGGATTGTGTTGAAGCTGTTTGATCCAGTTTGAAAATTCATGAAACGTGGTCTGCAGTGGTGCTGAGGGTTGAAGCCTTCAGTCAGGGCGTTGTAGCTCCCTTCCAGGAGATGCTGGTAAATGAGAGCAGGGGGTTGTAGCTCCCTTCCAAGAGAGGCTGGTAAATGAGTACAGGGGGTTGTAGCTCCCTTCCAGGAGAGGCTGGTAAACGAGAGAAGGTTGTAGCCTTCTGCAGGTGGGTGCCTGCGTGCTGGTATGAGTCTGCACTAGTACATGGTTGTAAGAAGTTTTATTTATAATAAATATTGAAGACTGAGATGACAGCAGCGGTGGTTTTCTCCTGAATTGGGTTTCCACCTAAAATCCTAGTGTTCATGTGTGTTCCTTATGTGTGATGATTATTCTGTTTTCTAAAACATTTGATGAATGAATAATGAAATAATCTAAGTTAAGAATTAAATGCATAATTAGATCTCTGGACATATGCGAGTTCTGTAAAGGATATCTGTGTATATACGCGAGTTGGCTTCAGGAAAGTAGCGTATAGGTTTTAAAAGGAAAAGTAAAAAGTTTTATTGTGTGCACTAAATACTGATTCACCCCCCCTCTCAGTGTTTTTCCCAACATGGACCGCATAAATCTGTATGTACTAACTCTAGTTGTTCTTTGGCTCTATTAGAGGCTGAAGCAAAACTATCTCGTTTATGTTTACCCATAATACAACTTGTACAGGAAGAGATATGATCAGACAAAGAAGGAAACCCTTTCACCATAGACTGACTTTGCAACAAACTAAAACTTTTGATAGGTAAATGACCATATCGCAAATGCCACAAATCAGAGTTAGTTGGCGTTGAAACATTATGTGCATACAACTTCTCACTTTTCAACTGTAACTCATACAACCTGTTCTTTGTCATTGGAATATTTGCAACAAGAGACTTATGTTTATCCACAATCGTGAAAGTAGTGTTGTGAAAACTAACATCATAACCATGTGCATCTAACTGACCAACACTCAACAAATTATGCTTGAAATTGGGTACATAATAAACATCAGAGATATTCTTCACAACATTTTGTTTGGTTAAGACAGGTACAACACCTTTTCCTGAAGCTTTAACTTGACCATCATCACCCAAACCAATAGATGAACTGAAAGATGTATCAAGATGTGAAAACAAATCACTATGACCAGTCATATGATTACTACATCCATTGTCAACCAACCAAACATCTTTATTAGGTACTTGCACAGTTACTTGGCGTGCCAAAAATAAAGCATCTGAGGTTTCACATTCACTGTTTGTGACATTGGCTTTTTTTTAATTCAAAACATACTGTAGTTTTCGACATTCAGACTTATAATGGCCATATTTTTTGCAGTAGTGACACTGAATTTTAGATTTATCTATCCAACTATGACCATGATCATTTTGAGACTGCTCTGAATGTGTTTCAGTTACCTGTGATCTATCATCAGACTGAGATTGTCCTCTACCTTTACTTTTCCTACCACGAAAACCTCTGCCTCTACCTCTATCCTTAGATGATTTAGATTTAAAAGCATGCTCTAAATTACTGACATATAAATTAATTCCTGCTTCATGTGCCAACAAAGAACTAGTTAATTATTCCACAGATAATTTTGTCAATTCTCTCGATTCAAAAATAGTAATGATCATATCAAATTTTTTAGGCAAAAATCTAAGAACTTTTTCAACAATTCTTTGGTCATCAAGTTCTTCACCATTCATCCGAAGTTGATTAACAACACCCATAACTTTAGTCATAAACTGATCAATGGTTTCTGAGTCAGTCATTTTAAGCGTTTCAAATTGTGTTATGAGAGTCTGTAATCTTACCATTTTTACTTTATCATTTCCTTGATAAGCAGCTTTAAGTATATCCCAAATTGATTTAGCAGTTTTAGCAACAGTGATTTTAGGGAAAACAGAGTCATCTAATGAATTTAAAATGCACGACTTTGCTCTACCTTATTTCTGTTTAAGTTCATCAAATTTTTTTCTTTGGGCAGCAGTCATACCAGCAATTGTATTTGCGTCAAGTTCTGTGAACCCAAACTCTACTGATTCCCAACACCCTAAGCCTTGTAAACATGCTTGCATTTTAAGACTCCAAAAATCATAATTTTTTCCACTAAATAATGGTGTCAGGATGGCAGGCTGACTTGTCGAAGCCATGTTTAAAACAATCACCTTTAATAAACCAGCAATCTTTTCCCCTTTGCTAGAAACAAATAAAAAAGATCCTCAACCCAACATACTCTTTTAAATGTAAACAAAAACCAGCAAATAATGTTCACAATAACAAATATTTCCTAGCGGTCAACTCTGGCAGGAAGGAAATCATTTCTCAAAGCTTACAAATTTGACCAAAAACAAGCACATGGCTGTAAACACTTCTCCAGCAAAGGGTAGGGAATGCAGCAACAAAATCCTCAAATGCAACAATGGAAACTCATCTCAAATTGGTCCAGAAATATATGCAACAACAAAACTTCTCTCTCAGGCATATGCAGTAGCAAAACTGGATCCTCTTCACGCGCAGCAAAAATTCCACCACTCATCTCAAACTGGTCTAGCAGTATATGCAGCAGCAAAATTGGATCCTCTTCACGCGTAGAAAAACTTCCACCAGTTTCGATCAAACATAGCAGTTTGTTCCTCTTACCCAAGAAGAAACTCAATGCTCTAATACCATGACAAATTTATGAAAGAGAGAGAAGTGAAACAAAAAAATGAGAGAGAAGCAAAACAGCAAAATCAATGAGAACACACACACACATAGATTCATTAAAGTGAATTATTTATACAAGAAAATTGGACGGTTATCTAGAAACTGAATCAGTTAAGCAGAAACTGAAACTACAACTAATTCTAAACTAAATAGTTAACAATAGCTAAGGTC
>CM076584.1:892920962-893081974 GCA_034641835.2 Pinus albicaulis | reverse complement strand
TGATTGTCCAAGACTTGCTGGAGATCTGCAGAAATAGATGATTTTGATGTTGGAACTTCTAGTGAGCATAATTGTGCAATTACGCCTCGTTGTTCTTTCTTTAGAAGCTTTGTCATGACATTAGAGCTTATTATCCTTCCCGGATTCCCTTCAATACCCCGTAATTCGACTTCCTTTCCTTCTGAAAAAAATTTCAAGAAAAGTTCTTGAAAATTAAAAGCTACCGTCCCCAAAGATTGTAACCATTGTACTCCTAGTACAACATCAGCACCTCCCATAGGAATGGCAAGCATTGGACTAGTCAATACATATTCCCCATGGTTAGCTTGATATTATGGCATTTTCCAGAGCAATTTATAGTTCCTCCATTTGCAACCATCACTTGACATTCTGGTGCTGGGTATAGGAAACAATTTAATTCCTTGGCTACCTTATAATGAATAAAATTATGGGTGCTACCTGAATCAATCAACACTATTACCCTTTTCCTCTTTATATGTCCTTCTATCTTGAGAGTTTGAGGAGTGGTAATTCCTGCCAGTGCATTACACGATATGGTCGGATTCATTTCTTCCTCTTCTAGGGGTGGTTCCCGGTGTATATCCTCTTCTTGTTCATTTTCTTCTTCTTCTTCACAATCTATGTAAAATAATTTCTTCTCAGCACACTTATGACCTTTAGTGTATTTGCTATCACAACTGTAGCAAAGCCCTTTTGCTCTTTTTTCTTCCAATTGTTGTGGTGTCAACCTTGTAGGTTGTGGAAATCTAGGTGTAGCAACACTTCTTTATAGAATTGAGTGGTAGGTTTCCTTGTCGCCATAATTTTACATTCAACTTTTCTTGCCAACCTGAATGCCTTCTCCAATGAATCAGGTTCCAAAACGCGAACTTCATGTTGGATGTTATCCTTTAAAGTGCCTATGAAGAGGTCAATCCTGTGTTCCTCCGGAATATCAGTTACCCTTATATTCAATTTTTGGAAGTCCTCAATGTGTCGCCCCACTAAACCCTTTTGTTTGAGATTTATCAATTGGCTAAAGAAGGTGTTGAATTCTTTTTAGGGGCCATTTTAGAATCCAATATTGATATCTATTCTACAAGATGTCCTTGGAATCAATTCAACTTGATTCTTCAAACAAGACTTATGCAATTCGGAAAAAAAATACACACCTTTTACTAGCTTTTAGGAGCTCGATATTGAAATTGAATTATCTCCGTATTTGAAAATCTTCGATATCTGAAATTCAGCCCTGTAGTATCCCTCTAAAGCTTCTTTCAAATGCCACAGGTCTGACCTGATTTTGATTCTCCAAGACAAAGTTGTGTCCAATCTCCCACAATGACCTAATTCTGGACTGGTTCAGTAGATCGAACTTGTACGACTTGCCACGTGTCACTGTTTTGTCCTTTGTCTCTGAAATTGATAGCAAAGAAACTAAAGGCCGTGTACTTGCGACCACTTTTGACGGCACTCCAATCCAATCTTCAGAGAGAGAGTTATTGAACGTTTCCCACGATCACCTCTTTGAGATGAAATTCAGGAGCCTGAAAAAGCACTACCTTCCACAGATCATATCTCCAAAACTATTGCGAACCAAGATCTGAAATTGTTTGATGAATTTCCTCAGGATTTCAGCTTTGCACCATATAAATTTCAGATTCTGAACCTTCGTAGAAAAACATTTATAGCGCAAATGCCACGATGACCTGTTTAGGAGCCTGAACAAATACCTGACTTCCACAGATCATATCTCCGAAATTATTGCGCACCAAAATCTGAAATTTTTACACAAGCTTCCTCATTAATGTTTTATATGAATCACACTAACATATAGAGTAGAAATATACTGTACAACTTGTCCTTTGTGCTGGTTTCTTCTTGCATTTCAGGTTCAGGAGGAAGGACGGTTGCAGTGAGTTTGAACTCCACGTGGATCTACTTCAAACGTAGGACCAACGGGTAAACCTCTCATTCTGCTCTATTTAGTTTTTATGAATGTGCATGATCGTGTGGGTCTCTGTTAAGTAGTACGCCCCTGCTCTGTGGAGGTTGAATCCCAACCAACCTCTAGGGTGTTAATTCCCCGAAACAATTCTCATAGCGCAAAGTGTCTGAATGTGGAGCGGGATGCCATATTTATAACAAATTTGAAATTCAAAATCCATGATCCCCTTTAGATTCGCCTCATAAATGTGTATTTGGTAGCGGATTCGCCTAGATATTCTTATTAAATGCATCCCTTTCATTCCTTTTAATGGAAAGGTTCCTATCAAATCAAATGTTCCTGCTCCAATGGTCATATTCTGGATGAACTTTGTTAGACCCCCTTGTATGTCGCAATCCATCCACCTATGATGTAGTTCCCTCCAACTGCGCCATCTTCCTACATACCACACAACACAACATTTTCGACAAAGCCTTTCCTTGGAAGAGTAGTTTATAGTCCCATGCTCTCTTTCAACTGTGTGTAGCACTAAGACTATTCTCCAGCCATATAGTCAATGTGAAGCCCCAAGGATGGAGTCGTCCCTATATAAACTTAGCCTATTGCCATTGACATGTCCAAGAAACAACTCGTCATTCAGCCTCGTGAGTTAAACTACGCCACCATTTTTGATATTCCTAACTATGTATGGGCCTAACCAATTCATCTATATCTTACCGGGGAACTTCGTGAACTTACTGTCATACAAAATAACTAAGTCTCCATTCTTCAAATTCTTGTGCTTAATATGCCGGTCATGCCAGGCCTTTTCCCTCTCCTTTTTCACTTGTTGGTGAAATATAGGGATGAACCGATCTTCTTCTAGTGCGAGTAGTTGTTCCAATCTTTCCTCCATAATATCGTTGTCCGCCATATTTGTAACTATTGTGATTCTTAGACTAGGCACAATATACTCCATTGGCATCATCGCTTCCTGTCATAAACCAATCTAAATGGAATCTAACCCGTCAACATTTTACAGGTAGTTTTGTATGCCCATAATACTAAAGGAATTTTCAACTCCCAGTCATCCCTGTTGACGTTGCATATCTTAGTCAGAGCATTCTCCAAAATTTTGTTAAAATCTTCGACCATTCTATTTTCATGAGGCTGATATGATGTAATCTTCTGGTGATGCATTCGAAACTCCTCCATCAATGAATTAATATGTTTATTCAAGAAATGTGATCCTCTATCGGTCATCAAGATCTTTGGGCAACCAAACCTTAACAAAATGTGTTCAAAAATAAACTTCGCAACTATTTTTGTGCTATAATTCTTCGCCGGATTTACTTGAGCCCATCTTGCTAGACAATATATCATGGTGATGATGTATCACATACATATTTTATTTTCTGGTGGATCAATCAGTCCCACAAATTCAATCGCCCACTTATCTAATGCATGCAAGGTGACTTGAGCATGTAGTTCCATTTCATCCCTTCGCAATGGTCTTCTGATCCTCTAATAGACATTGCAAGTGCTACAATATTCCCTTGAATATTTATGCACTGGTGGGCCACCATATTCCAGCCCTCAAAATATTTTGCGTGGTGGCATTCCCCACATAGTGTCCTCCAGCAACTCTACCATGTGCTTCTACCAAAATTTTGTGTCTTTCGTGCTTAGGAACATACCTGTGTAGTATCTCATTGGGTCCCATCTTATATAAATGTCTCACAATCAAGGAAAAATTTGTTTCCTTAACTATCGGATCTTTCTTTTATTGCATAGTATACTCCAAAGGGGCTACTACAGTAATAAAAAGCAGATAATGTCTTCGAAGTGATCATCTGCAACCCTTATTGCGAAATTTTTTGCATCGGGCAGCCCCTCATCAATGCTCTTCGGGTCTTCCCCTGTCTTAATCCTGAACAGATGATCATGTCCTACATTCAAACGTCCTAGCTTGACTATTAATTCAAAATCATACTCTTGGAACAAAAATAGCCATATGCAGATCCTCCCCCCCAACACAAGATTGTTCACTAAGTATTTCAGTGCAGAATGATCCGTGAACATCTTGAAGTGACCTCCTAACAAGTAATTCTTTAATTTATACAGTGCATATACCATAGCCAATCCTTTGCACTTTATTGTGGAATAATTTCATTTTTCCTTAGGAAATTTCCTACTAAGCTATGGGGTGATCAATATCCCCCTCTGTTGGTTGTGCTAATATTGTTCCCAAAGCTATGAAAGAAACATCAACATGTGCATGGAACTCCTTATTACAATCTGGAAAATTTAGAATTGTTGCAGTTACCATCTTTTCCTTCAGCACATCGAAGCCCTTTTGGAATTCATAATCCTAACAATATGTAGCATCCTTCTTTATAAATTTCTCCATCAGCGCAGTTATCTATGCATATGCCTTTATAAACTTTCTATAATAATTGGTATGTCCCAACGTTGTGCGCAGTTTATTTATAAACTTAGGTGCTTCTAGGTTCACAATCATGAAATTCTTCACAAGTCTACTATCAATCCCTATTTACAAACAAAATGCCTCAAAAATATATCAGAAGGGACACAAAAGATGCATTTCTTCAAGTTAAGCGATATCTGATACTACCTACATGTGTCCAATATCAACCTTAAGTTTGCAATATGTTTCATCAGCATTCCAAAGATTGTCAAATCATCAAAATAAACCTCCAAGAACTTGCGCATATACTCCTTAAAAGTAGCAACTACTACTCTGGAAAATATTGCTTGATCATTCTTCAATCCAAAAGGCATGACTGTATATTGAAAATATCCCCATTCTATGGCAAAAGTAGTCTTACTCATGTCTTTTGGTGCAATTCTAATCTGATGGTATCCTAAAAACCCATCTGTAAAAGAGTAAGCTTCCTGCCCTCCAACATTATCCAAAACTTAATCTGTAAACAATGTAGGGAATGGGTCGTGCACACATGCATCATTCAGCTTCATTAAATCAACATAGATCCTGATTTCACCTTTTTTTTTCTTCTCTTGGAAAACCATGGGACTTACCCATTATGATTCTTCCACGAGTTCAATTATTCCAACCTTAAGCATCTTGTCCAATTCTTCCTTCACTTTTTCCTTATATTTGAGGTTCAGTCTATATGGGCGTTGTTTCACAAGCTTCACATCTGGCTTCAGGTTAATCCTCATTACTCCAAGGTCTCCTACTATTCCCTTCAGTTCAGAGAAATTTGTGGGAAAAAACTCTTGGTATTCATGTAATAGTTCTGCTACCTTTCTAACTATATCTTCATCCCAATAATCTCCAATAAGCATGAACTTCGGTTCCTCTTATTTCCCTATGATCACCTTCTACGTTCTTACCGATTGTGCTGCGTCAAGCATCGCATTTTATAGCCTAGAAATCTCATGTTGTCCTTCTGATTTGGGAATATTAACATTGCATAGATCTTGCTAAGCTTCTTCCATAGCCATATTGTAACATTCTACTAATTGATCCCACTATGTGCCCCAATCAAGCGCTGTTCAAGTCATTGCAATTGTGGTCTTGAAAAAAATTGATATAATTGCTTGAATATCTGCATCTATGTAATGACATCCATCTCAAAAACTAAAATTCAGTAAAAATACTTCAACAATTAATGCCCCATTCACTCTTCCATGGTGCAGTTCGGTTTCAAGATACCACTTCATAGGTACCACATCTAGTGTGTGAACGAAGGTATGTACCCATTTTGGTGCTGAATATTCACCCCACATGGTATTCCATTGGTAGATATGTCCTCTAGGGTCATTCTTGCCGTCATATTTCCCTTCAAGTCTAGTATTTACTTGACCAAATCTAAGCTGCATAAATCTATTGTATTCTCCCCAACTTCTATGTTTTCCTTACGTGTACCCACCATCTAGCAGGTTTCGATCTCAACACGACATCTAGAGCTTGAAACCTTTGTTATTCAGGAATTGCTTCTTCAAATATATCAAGAAACAAATTAACATCTCCATTCCCATCATAATAGGGCAAGTCAAGTACCTATGATGCAATGCAGCGGAGTGATTTGGTATTTCTATGGCATTGCTTGGTAGATACTTCATGCAATCGCTTCTTCCAATTCTCCATTTCTTCGTCAGACTCTGAAACACATGAGCTATCCTTGTCCCAGCTTGTCATGCCATATGCAGTGGGGTTTATCCAATGTTTATCCTGTGCAGTTAACTTATATATATTGTAAATATCTTCATCACAATATTATTACAGATTGGTTCTATATATCGCACTCCTTCATAGGAGTACAAATGAAGAATGACCTTTGTGGCATTCTTATCAAATACCATATCTCTACTCTTCATATTGATTATGGTGTCTATATCATAAGCCCAATCGAATCCAAGTAACATAGGATACAAATTGTTGTCATCCACAATCTCAATGACTTCAAATTTTGACAACACACTCACTCCATCAATATCTACAAAAATTCCTTGTAATCGACCCATAGGAATAATTTTCTGTTGATTGGCCATTCTCGACTCAATTGGTCACCATTTCATCTTTGGTCCGCCCATTCTTTCCCATGTTTTCTTGGGCAACACCTTTGCATCTGATCCTAAATCAAGAATTACTTGATCCATTTTGTAATCTCCTATCTGTGCAGTTAACCGCATTTCGTTGTCGTTTCTCTTCTTATTTTTTTATACTTTGTTTACTTTGTGTTTTTTAGGTTGTGGTTCTACTTTTCTAGTGTAGTTGTAAATAAACTCTTGCAATCCTTATATAGATTTTTGATCCCTTAGAAGCTTCATATAGGTATGCAGAAAAGATTTCATAATGGTTGGATAAAATTCCTTCGTCGCAGTAACCTCCATGGGTTTATTATTTTGTGGGATTAGTTGCGTCTACGTTGTCAATGTCAAAGCTCCAGGTCTCATAAAAATATTATTTAATTCCATGAAGGTTTCCCTTCCTTACTGCACATTGAACCCAGTATTATTTTCCTCATCCTTCCTGACCCATGTATCCTCCATATGATTTTTTCCTTCTGTTTTGTCTTCTCCTGTAGTTTCGTCGCTCCTTGTTACTATGTTAACAAGTCTATCGTCTTCGCGCGACTTAGCCCTCATCATCTGCAGGTTTTGAGCAGGCTCTTTATTTCTCTTTTCTTGAATTTTAGCCAATAACACAAGACAATATTCCATCTCATGATCGAATGCTCTACAACACTGACACAATATGGCAACTGGATTCTGGAAATATCTGGAAAATTGTCTAGGTTGACCGCAGCTATAACATATAATCTGGCCTCAACCTCACCCAACGCCTCCTCCTCATCCTAGGTCTCTTCCTTTGAATCCACCACGTGTTGTGGGTGGACCATGATATTTGCGACCTTCAACTTTCATTCTGTACACCTTAGGTGTTATCACTTTCCCCAACTTCCTAAGGCTGACAGTAGGATTAGAGAAAGGTAACCATAGACCAAATTTTGGCCAGGTAGCTAGCCCTACCTGAACTAGAGAGTGCTCTCTCTATGTCACTTTGTAGTCAAAGGGATGACTAGATATAATTTTTTAGTCTAGCTATGATGCTCAATAGATTAAGGTTTTTGTTTGTTTGGGTTTTTTATGGATAGGAATGACAGTTAGGAGACTAGGTCAATGGTATTGATATGATTTCAAAGGTTTAGTTGTAGAGTTAAGGGTGAGGCCAGGTAGTTAAGATAATAAGCATGATTAATTTTCCATTTTGTATAGAGTGAAATGAGAAGGAATCAGAATGAGCATTAACTGAATTCATTCATCAGAAGAGCAAGATAATTTCATGAAAATCTTTTGAAAAACAAAGCATGGAAGGCATGTTTTTTTGTCAATAAACTGATAAGACTTAGAATAAATATGAATATATGTGGAATACGAGTAACATAAAATTAAACATCATGATTTTACAGAGGAAAATAAATGCTCAAAGCCATACCACTAGAGTCTTAACACTATGTCTACAACATTGTCCTTGATTTCATTAGCAAAATATTGTACAATATCTCCACTGCAAATAACAACTTTCCAACCTATAAAATGAAAAAAGAGAGTCTAATTATAGAAAATATAGATCATGACACCTCACCAGGTCTAAATTCCATCGCAAACTGATCATAAATGCAAGAGATGAGTCATTTCCTAGTTTCTAGGGAGGTTAGAAACCATTCCTTGAATTTTAGATACAAAATAGGAGTGTTTGTCCCTTAAATTAATTACAAATTTCATCATAATAGGAATAAAAAAACCAACCTAATAACTCTAATGACAACTCATAACCTCGAATTTGTGACCATTTATGAGCTTGACAAGTGTCCAGAGGGAATCCAATGTTGATCTATGACAATTCTGACTAAAGAATTTAAAAAAAAAAATCAGAAGCGTAATAGAAATTTGGAGGCACTTTGAGAATTCCAAATCCACTTCTGAAAGAAAGGTAAACTAGCCCTATGTGTCTAGTTTTTGGAACATCTTGAATTTTTCAAAATGACCCATGGGAAGTCCTCCAAAAGTTCATTCTCCCAAGGTTACTCCAGTGTGTTCCAACATCATAACAAAGCTCTTTGAGAGGGATTTTTGAGGTCTTCCTAGAGGATTTTGGGGCTGAAAGTGGTATGGTTGGAAATATTATGATGTATTCTACAAAATGGAGTCCTAAAGCACTCCTAAACCCTGTTTCAAACCCTTGAAAAGTTGACTTGAAGACAACTTGTCCAGAATTGAGAAAATTACTTAGAGCAAGTGTATTGTTGGCATTTCTCTCAAACCATAACACATGTGTATAAACTAAAGGTGGTTTTTGTTCTTTGGTATATGATGGATAAAAACCTCTTTCACTTTTGTAAAATTCATCTCCATTACTTCATAAACTGATTTTTACTAAAAAATTTCCCTTTGATAGTAGGGTAAGTGAGTCGGAATAAATGAGGGTGATAGGGTTGAGTAAAAATTCTGACAAAAAATAGTAGATAGGGTAGTGTCATGACTTCACAATGAAAGTGGAATGAGGAGAAATTGATAGTTTTATGGTGTTCAAAACCACAAAACATGGGAAATTCCCAATTTAGTTTGTGAGAATAACTAGTGTAAAATGTTTTTTAGGTTAAGAAGGTGAAACAAGGGATATGAAGCCAAGTAAAATTTCTGAGAAAATTTCAATGAGGAGTATGGCACCTTGGCTCCACATTTCAAGTGGAATGAGGGAAAATGGAGGGGTATAGGGTAGTAAAAACCCTAAAACACAGTCACCCTATATTTTCATTGTCTTCACTTTGTTGAAACGCTAGAATGAGGGTTTGATGGTGTGAAACATGTTATGGATGGTAATGTAGATGATAGGAGTGTATAGATGGGGCATATGGGATGCAAGAATCATTTTTTAGATGATGGGTTAGGATATTTAGGTCCAAGGGGTAGGTTATGGTTTTTCATAAAAAAAATTAATATGTGGAGAGTGAACACATGGTAAAACATTAAATGACATAAAAAATATTTAAACCTTCAACATCTAACCCAAAACAGTAGCATGGAAGGTTTCTTACCTTGTATGGAGTCTAAAACAAAGGATGGATGACAAAATTTGAGAGTTTGGAGGTTTTTGAGCTTCAAAATGCTGGAAACTGTCCTCTAAACAAAAGCGTAACAACTGAGTTTTGCATATCCCAGAAGTGTGACAACTGAGATTTCTGCCAAGACAGAAAGGTAACGGCGTGTTTCTCACCTCACACAGGAGCCTAACAAGAGGATTCTACACTACCCAGAAGTGTAACAAAAGGTTTTTTAGGTCCACAAAAGTGTAACAAAAGGACTTTTATGCTATCCAGAAGTGTAAAAAAAGGACTTTTAAAGGATTCCAAGTGGATTTTAGTGGAATTTAAGCTTTGAACTTTGGAGTTTGAGCACTATGGAGGGATAATGAAGTGAAGAGCAGCTCTCTCACTCACATGAAAGGGTATAATGAATAAAATTATGGCTCATTTATCTTTTATAAGCTTTTGAGATGACCTTTACCACTTTTTCCTTTTGACACTTGACAGTGACTCTTTTTAACCATTTATGCAACTTGGAAGGTGACATGCTTCCCTTCAAATGACATAATAAGGCAAAATTATTTTGCAATGACCTCTTTCTTTTGATTTTTGAATTCTTTCACACTCGAAGTGATTTGATGGACTTTTTAATGAAATATGAGGACATATTCTGCCTTTTCATGAGACAAAACTTCTCCCTTTCATGAGACAACAAGACTACTTTGTAAAAAATTTGAAATCTTTCACCTTTTGGATTTGACCCTTTTCAAAACAAGATGAGGTGTTTTTGAAATTGGAAATGAGTCCTTTGTATTTGATTGAGATAGTAGGTCAAACTTGACCTCCTTTTAATCTTTGATAGTCAAAATGACTCTTTGGATCCTTTCGTAAGACAATGAGACAAAATTGTTATTTTTCACGAGACAATGAAACAAACTAGAGTTCTTTGGAAATTTTTGGAAGTTGAACCATATGAAAAGAGAAAGATGGCTTTTATTTCATCTTCATAAACATAATTTATCCTTAATTAGGGTTTTATGAATGAAATGGAGGGTTGTTTCCTTGTGTTCAATGAAAATTTAAAGATTTTTCCAAAGGCAGGGTTGAACTAGGTAGAATTGACCTATATGAGATGGAATGACCTAACCCTAGACCTTTTCAGTGATGATGATGGAGGTGGTGACCTTGAAACTAATGATGGCGATTACCTTGAAAAATCTAATGATAAATGAAATGAAGGAGCAACACATATAGTTTAGACCTCTTCAGTAACCACAATTAATACTGAGAACTAGTTCGAAAAAGTAAAAATTTTGACTTATGACTTAATGGAAAACAACTGAGAGAGTCATTTGATCACTGAAATACTTGAGCTAACACCAGGAATCTATTTCATTACAAAATCATAGCTATGACAGTTCCTTTCATCATGTCCCACCAAGTTACAAAAATTACAAAACAATTGCTTTGGTGTCTGCACATTCTTTTGCACCATATGAAAATGTTTTGTGGGGTGTTGGCTGGATACTTTACATAAGTCACACCATAATATTGTGGTTGGGCTCAATGGATTAGGTCCACAATTGTTGTTGTAATATCTAAATATAGGGAACTAATATTTATAATGAACTTTTGCTTTAAATTTGATACACCAAAATTCTAATCTCATTTCATTCCATACTTCTTTTCCATTCTTCAAATCTTATAGCTCCATATGTAAGTTTTCCAACTCGGACTACATCTGATGTACCCTTATATTGGTATCTTCTACCAGTGAAGCTTCTAGTTTCATCGCAATCTCCAAATCTTCAACTCGGGTTTCAATATTCTACTCTGATAATGGAATGATTAGATGTGGTAATATCGTAGCTATAAACCACTCTTTGTGTTGTTCATCGGGGATATGGAAGTTGATTTGGCTTAGAAACATCTTGAATATTTGATCTACCTACCACAAAGATTCAGTTACCAATTTCTTGATTTTTTTAATCTCTTTAATACATTGGGATTGCGAATTTGGATTTTTAAATTTGGAATTCATCGCTACCTTTGTCTGATCCAACGTAGAATTTTGATGCATCGTGAAGTACTTCATATACCATGACAATCCTATTTCTTGAAATGCTTTGAAAAGATGATATTTCTTCATATTCTCATCAGTGACTTGCCGTGATCTACATAATGCTTCTGCAAAAAACAAAAATTCCTCTGGATCCTTCGATCCCTGACTCTTAAAGACAAGCATATTCATTATTTGAGCCATGTTAAATGGGGAATGTGGGGGTGGAGGTGGATGTGGAGGGAAAATATGGAGATGGTTATGAGGTTTGATGGGAGTGACAGGTTGGGGAATCCCAGAGGCACCTTGATGATCTCCAAAGTATAACTGCGACGCACTTCTAGGGGTTGAAAGGTTTCTTTCTTCTTCTTCGTTCTCACATCCAAACAAGGGGCTATACAAAGTATTAATGCAATTGTGATGATCTACCTTGAATATTTTACCACTTCAAATAAATCTGGATTTACATCCCCCAAACATCAATTCGATTTCATACATAGTACACCATTCTCACATAACAACATATTAATCCACAAATTTAAAGAGTTTAAGTACTTACCTCATGGACCTTTGAAAAATTTGCGCTCGGCTTCGTTGTACGAAACAAAAAATCTCCAAGAACTCAGTAATAAATCCTTCAAGAATACCATCGGTCCAATAATCAACAACCCTGAAGATCTTATTATCAGTCTCCTTGAGTCACTTAATCAACTCTGGGTTCCACACAGTAGGCTTGTCATGCTTAAAACAAGTCTTAGTCCTAGCTAGTCTTGATAGCCACTCATGCAGCTCGTTAGCGAACGATGAGAAAAATATATTATGTTGATTTATAAGAATATACTTCTATAACCACTTTTCAATTGACAGACGTAGATTATTGTTTTCTTGTACAAGAAATTCTCGCTCTTTCATAGATACCCAATCTTGAATTTATTTTATGTTCTAGTGCCACATCCACATATCCCTCAGTCTTCATATCCCGTTCCTGGAAACAAAACCATTTTTTGGCTTGAGGGGTCCTATACCAAGTTTTAGAGATGGTTGTGTGAACCAAAAAAACCATCTATCATTGGCCCTTTCGGCAATGATATGTTGCGCAGACTAAAGTCTCACCCAAGGAAATATTAGGGGATGCTAGAACCAGGTTTCTGCATCCATAGGAACTATGGAGTGTGGCCTTAGGGCTTATCTTCACTTAAGACTTATTCAGAGCTTCAAAAAACCAATATGCTTAATATGCATACGCTATTCAAGAATTATACTTAACTAGCTTACGCACTGTGCAATTGTACTTTATTATGCCTTAATCATCATATTAAAACATATTCATGACTTGACGATGAAAATATGGATATAACCCCTGATCTAGCATAGATAATCTCAAAACATAGATAAAGCAAACATATAACTAAATAACACAGATATGTCTTCAAGGTCTTCTATTATTAGTTTAGATCTTCTCAATAAAATACTTTCTGCCCTACGCACACAACTGTAGGGATTTGCACACTCAGCTGCATACTCTCTAAGGCCTCCAGGCACTCAGCTACAGGAGCCTTCTCTTTCGCACAAAACAACACAATAAAACCTCTAATTCAGATCTATCATTGCATCCATATGCATTATATTCCTTTGAATCATTATTATGGCTCCTTATATAGCTAATTCTTTTACAATACCATGTTCCGAAAACCATGAGTGGAGCTCAAAGTACTCAAAATATTTGATTCCCTTTACAAAATGAGGGACTTTGACCCACCCCAAATCCCCTAAGACTCTAAAACATCTAAGCGCAACATGCTCCGCTCCTCAAAATGTAGATTCGTTACAAAAAATTCAACCTAGGGGTACCTTGTCCATCACTATTATCCAAAAAGGTTCGACATATCCATGAAATTTTTCATCCAACTAAAAATTTAGAGTGATAGTTAGTTCCATATTCAATATAAGATATAACCAACTGTCACTTCATATTTTCCTTTTTACCCTTATGTTGAAGAGTTAGAATAAAAAAAAATGGAATTACCTCCATTGGTTTTAGCGTGTTTTGGCCCTCTTGATTGATCAAATGTCTAGGCTCCTCATAAGAAACTTGATTTGGATTGGCATTCCAAAGTTTTATGGGAATAGTGATTCAGTCATGTGCCATAATTTATCATTCTTAAAATTATATATAGATAATGGTATCATTTATGAATATGACAAGAAGAAAAAATGTTCATTTCATTTGAAAAAATGATACAAACATCTAGTTTAAATGCCTAGGAAAGGGAGATATTTCATCTTTTCCAAAGTTTCTAGAATCAATTTGTCAATGTTAGGATTTTATGACAGTGGGAAATAGTTTCTTTTTGATGAGAGATTCAAGTAAATATAAAATTCATTGAACCCCACTAAATTTGTTCTTGGTCCACCCCATAAATATGAAGAAAAAATTTTAGAGGAAGAACAATGCAGTGAACTAATCTTTGAAGAATATTTTCCATACTTGAAAGAGAACCTGATTTCTAATTCAAACCTCAGGATCTTCATCTATAGTTCCATCCCAATCTCTAACAAAAGGAAGGTTTGTGTTTTAGATTCCAGAAATAATTTTATATGAAAACATTTGGAATGAATAATACCTAAATAATCAATCTAATAAATCCCTAGATGCAGATGATATCTTGTTGATGACAACATTAATGGAATGAAACATGAGCAGTTTTATGGGATCAATAAAGTATGTTTTGTCCCTTTTGTTGATGCAAAAACTAGCTGTAACAATGACCCTAGAATTCATGATGATGAACTACTAAATCTATATTTTATTCTCTACTCGGAATAGATTGGGAATTGATAATAAGTTGCACATTTTGTGTAATGTTCCTTTTTCAGAAACATTGTCAAATGACAAGGAAAATCTATTCCAGAGATAGAATACAGGGGAATTTACTGGATTTTTTTCCTTTAAACAAAGGATGAGCTCCAGAGGCTACCTGGCCCGCTAGAAGACTTTGTCTATAGAGTGATTGTCAAAGGACAATATCCCCAATAGGGAAGTACAACAAGATTGGGAATCTCCCAATATTGCAGCTACAGCAATACAAATACATCAAATGGAAATAGTAGTGACTCATGAACACATGAAATGCCGAAGAATACAATGGCCATAATATTAATACATAGCAGCATATAAGAATACAAATCCTTGAGGAAATGATCACTCAAGCAAGGCACTGGAAGCCTCAAGAAACCTGTACATGAAAATGTGAAATACATTGCTGCATAAACAAAGATCTTGGCCATGACTGCATATTTATAGAGAGGAACTGCTGCATAAATAATGAATATACAAAGATATGAAAATATGTGCTCAAAGAAGAAGGGGGAGCAAGCTCTCAACCCATGAAAATACAATACAACAATCCTTTAAGAGGATTGGCTGAAATCTATACAAAAATGGCATTTTGCAGAAATGCCAGAGTTGCTGGGCAGCAACAACTCAAGAGCTAGAAATGGTTGGAGAAGGCTGAAATAGCTATTGTAGATGAAGTGCTCTTCTCCAATGAAAATCTGAAGTGAAAGGCTGATCCTTTCACCCAAGACTTCCTCTCCAAAATCTGCTAATCCCTCACAACAAATATGCACCCAGAAAAACGTTGTCTAAGAGACGGATTGTGCTACCAATGATGGAATGTGTTTGGCCTGATTCCAAATATTATGGGATATGCTCAAGAACCTCCTTTTCTGATCTTCCAATGGATGGAACCTCTCTTCATTGAAACCAGCTTCCGGATGCAGTGGGGTGGAAACTTCCCAAAGAACACCCAAAGAACACCCACAATATTTGCCGTAGAAACTATGTCGATGTAGATGGTCATTGGTCAAGCATGCTCCGAATTTTTGAATATGGGGAATGGAGTTCAATCCTTCAGAGCTACCAAGAAGGAGAGGACCCAACAAGACTTTGTGCTTCCGACAGCATCAGAGTTTCCGATGAATAGCAAGAGGTAGCAACAAGTCTCTAAGACTCAAATGTAAAATGATCTAAAGATAATATCAATGGCTACCTTGCTCCTCTTTTAAACAATGAGCCTTCCCTCCATGGGCTCTACTTCGAATTAGGGTTTCGTCCCTCTAGATTCTTCCCTCCTACGTTGTCCCACATAGTGCTTTCCAACTCATGCCAATGCAGTTTGACTTGGTCAACTTTGGCCAAAGCTTTATGAAAAAAACTCCTTTCACACATGAGGGTGTGAAATCCAGCTCTAATATGATCCCCTTTAATATTTAGAGGATTTTTATTCTCTAAACATGCAAATAATGGGTCCCCTACCCATTTTATTAATCTCTTTAACAAAAATTAATGTTCCATAAAATTTGGAACATTACAGTCCTCCCCTCTCAAAATATTGCTTGCTCTGAAGAAATTGCAAGGATGAACTGAGCTTCTTTCTGCCCTTCCTCCTGTAGCATCCTTATGTGATGATTTCCTCAAGGAAAAGGATGCCATATCAGCAATCAAGTCTCCAAACTGTCCCTCCAACAATTGCAATCTAGCCTTGGGGTGAACATTCCCAAATAGTTATCATGTAGAAACAAATATCCATGAAGGAAATAATAGTTGTCCAAGGGCCTCCTTGAGGCATGAGATCTGATATATAATGGGAATTTTCATCCCCCATATGAATCTCTCATCCCCAAGCCATCAATCATAAAAATAATTTGCCTCCCATCAAGATAACTCGTGGAAAATCTCCCTCCACCTTGAGCTCCGGAAATGAAGGTGGGCTGAAATATGATCATGGAAAGCACTATAACTTGCCCCACGCTGTCCTCTCCCCCAATTGTGACAAGTGTGGAGTGTATGATGATCCTGGGCTACAAATTTATTGCCCTCAAATGGAAAAATGAAGAATAATTCCCTAAGAATCTCTCCTCCATCAATGAAAAATCAGTTGGCCCAAGACATGTCATCTATGATGAATAGGACAAGATCACCATATAATGCCCCCATGACATGTTTTCTATAGGTTATAACATGTGAATCAAGTTCAAACAATGCCTCATAGGGTTATAATTCAACCTCATCCACTGCAGCTGTAGAAAATATCATGGCAAGCATTGCACAACAACAAATATCACATCTACTACTAAATAGTAAATAGATGAGTAAATCAGCAACATAAGGTCAAACACATACCCATATGCATAAAATGGATGGATAAAATTTCCAAGCCCATGGCTTACCCCACAAATAAGCAAATGTGTGGTTGTAGCCATGCCTCCTCTCATGTTCCCCTTAGAACATGTACTGCAGAAAATGTGGGAATTCTTCCTCATCAATGACACATTCATCCCATGTGTCCCTCCTCTGATCATGTCCTCCATTAAGATAACAGAAATATCATCCAAGGAGACCATACTCAGCAATAAAATGAGGTAATTACTGAAGGTTTCATGTTGTACAAAGATGTACCAACAGTCTCCCAAGTGGTCACAGCGCAGTTTCCCAAACTGTTGCTTTGAGAAATGATATGGCAAGTTGTTTTCAGCTCATGAATAACAATGTATGTTCTTACATCTGATAATGCATGGTAAGTGGATGAACATAAATGTTGAACATACATAGAAGGTAACACTTTCCCAAGGCCATATAAAATATAGTTGTCTCCATCACATAGTTTGGCCCAATTTTTGCTCATGGAGCATCATGAAAAATTTTCCCCTTTGAAAAGCCCTGCACTGCATCATAATGATAAGAGTATGCAAATCAGAAAAGGTACACACAAGAATCTTACCATAGGCTGTAAGTGAGATGATAGATGGATCTATGCATGTGATCCTCCTCCCAAAAGATAGTGTTGTGAGCTCATGCAAAAAGGCTCTTGTCCATGCCAATCTTTGTTCCTTGACATGCTCCTTGTCAAGAACAACTCTGGTGATGCTACTGCAAATATGAAGCTTCTCCCAAGAGGGAAATGCCTCCCAATAAATCCCAAATAAGGATTAATCCCCTTGCACTATGATATTTCCCTCCTCTAATCCTGCAACACCATCAATCATATGAGAGAAAATCTGCTTGTGCTCTCTCCCATCAATCCCAAGCAACTCAAGTGCTTGATGCCTCCTCATGCTCACATCATATGACTCACGTGATGAAGGTATCATGACTGATATATATGTCATACCAGAAATATTTATCCCTTCTCCTTGCTTCCCAATGATGGAAACACCCTACCACCTCCTCTCTTCTTTGGTACTCCTCCCATGAGGGCTACCATCCTCCCAAACCAATTCTTGCTTTCTTCATTTCATGAGAGTTTGAAATGCAGCTCCATGGAGACCTCTTAGGAAATTCCTCTCTCCCATGACTATGTTGGATCTATGAGGATCCAAATTTGATGGAGGTTATGTCTCCTCTCCACCCATGTTAAATAGCGTTGATGATTCCTCCAATGGTATAGCAGCTATCTCCTCCTCCGGTACACAAATTGTTTCATGATTTTCCATGGAGGTGTCATGGTTTTCTTCATCCTCCAAAAGTTTACACTCCCACCTTGAAGGCTGAATGAAAATCACCATATATATATGAGGATGAGGGTTATTCTCCTCCTTGAACCCTTTGCATAGTGCAGTGCAAACATGAGGCCCTAAAGTGGCCATGTGATTTTATCCTAGGACCTCTTTATATGAAATTACACCATCCTTAAGATTATTTGCTGAAATAGAAAGTGGAACTTTACTCATACCTTGGTGGATCTTGTGACCTTCTTGTGTGGCTGAAATGGCTTCTTTTTCTAATGCAATGGCTACCTCATCCATATATGTAGAAGGTTGCTTCTCCAAATTTGTAGCAGCATTGGTGCAATCCTCCTCCCATGGTGGTGTGAGCTTCTCTTCCTTTGTTCTTTCTCCACCAAAGATTTGGATCAACCTTTGAACAAAGACTGCAAAATAACTCACCCTTGAATGTACCAAGGGTTTTAACCACAAAACAGAGGTTTCCTCCTCCTTATGCAGTGCTTCCATCACCACTGCTTCTTTCTCTGTCACTGGATGCAGCAATAAAAATGCCTCTAGCTTCTCCTCCCAAGCTATAGCTGGAATAACCTTATCAAATGTAGACAATAGAAGCCTATTGCCTTTGATTTCTCCTTTTCCATAGGGCCTTCTCTCCTCCATCTGCTGAATATACTGTGAGAACGTTGTAGCTCTCCTGAATGTTGCAGAATGGGGTTTATAGTCACCCAGGTACTTGCTTAAGATCTGGAAATCCAAGCATCTGCCATGCTGGTCTTTAAGAGAATAGGAAGTGCATGGACCTTCCTTTTCTCCCCTTTTCTTCTTCTCCTCCTTAGGGAGGCTCTCCTTTAATCCAAATTTATATGAGATCAGGCTCATCTTCTTCATCATTCTCCTCTGAAATCGAACTCACAGGCTGTGCCAGTTTGATGCTCTGATACCATTGTAATGTTCCTTTTTCAGAAACATTGTCAAATGACAAGGAAAATCTATTCCAGAGATAGAATGCAGGGGAATTTAATATATTTTTCACCTTTAAACAAAGGATGAGCTCCAGAGGCTACCTGGCCGACTAGCAGACTCTGTTTATAGAGTGATTGTCAAAGGACAATATCCCCAATATGGAAATACAACAAGATTGGGAATCTCCCAATATTGCAGCTACAACAATACAAATACATCAAATGGAAATAGCAGTGACTCATGAACACATGAAATGCCAGAGAATACAATGGCCATCATATTAATACATAGCAGCATATAATAATACAAATCCTTGAGGAAATGATCACTCAAGCAAGGCACTGGAAGCCTCAAGAAACTTGTACATGAAAATGTGAAATACATTGTTGCATTAGCAAAGCCCTAGGCCATGACTACGCAGTTATAGAGAGGAACTGCTACATAAATAATTAATATATAAATATATGACAATATGTTCTCAAAGAAGAAGGGGGAGCAAGCTCTCAACCCCTGAAAATATAATACAACAATCCTTTAAGAGGATTGGCTGAAATCTATATAAAAATGGAATTTTGCAGAAATGTCGGAGTTGCTAGGCAGCAGCAACTCAAGAGCTGGAAATGATTGGAGAAGGTTGAAATAGCTGTTTTAGATGAAGTTCTCTTCTCCAATGAAAATATGAATTGAAAGTCTGATCCTTTCACCCAATACTTCCCCTCCAAAATCTGTTAATCCCTCACAGCAAATATGCACCCAGAAAAATGTTGTCTAAGAGAGGGACTGTGCTGCCAATGATGGAATGTGGTTGGCCTGATGCCAAAGATGATGGGATATGCTCAATAATTTCATTTTCTGATCTCCCAATGGATGGAACCTCTCTCCACTGAAAAACTAGCTCCGGATGGTGTGTGGAAACCTCCCCAGCAATACCCAGCAACACTGCACAATATCTGCTGCAGAAACTGCGCTGATGTAGATGGTTGAAGCTATGGCCTGAATTCCAGAATATGGGGAATGGAGTGCAATCCTTCATGAGCTACTCAAGAAGGAGAGAAATTCCTAAACATGACTCCCTCGTGCCCGAAGGCACTGCAGCTCTGCTGAACAGCAAGAGGCAGCAAAAAGTCTCTAAGACTCAAATGTAAAATGATCAAAAGATAGTCTCAATGGATGTCTTTCTCCTCTTTTAAACAATGAGCCTTCCCTCCATGGGCCTACTTCGAATTATGGTTTCCTCCCTCTATAATCTTCCCTCCTACGTTGTCCCACATAGTGCTTTCTAACTATGCCAACGCAGTTTGACTTGGTCAACTTTGGCCAAAACTTTATGCAAAAACCTCCTTTCACACATGGGGGTGTGAAATCCATCTCTAATATGATCCCCTTTCATATTTAGAGGATTTTTATTCTCTAACCATGTAAAGAATGGGTTCCCTACCCATTTTATTAATCTCTTTAACAAAAATTAATGTTCCATAAAATTTGGAACATTACATTTTGTTGATACTCTTAACTATGATACATTTTTTTTATTGTGATAACAGAAGGCACATGATTTTTCTTATGAGAAACCTATCTGATGAACCTGATGAAGTAGAGACAGAGGGTTCTCTCCCTATCACTACAAATATTTATCATGATGAACAAGATGATTAGTGTCACAAAATTAATGCAAAGGGGTCATTTGCACATGGGAAAATTCTCCACCATATCAACTAGAAATTTCCATGAGGATAGAGGACAATCATAATGCAGGAATAACAAAGCCTTGATTTTAGGTGCTATTACATTTTCTTGTTTCTTGGAGGTTAGTCATTAGTAAAAGAGAATATTGACTGCCAACAGAGTTTAATGGGGCATGTTAATACTCCTACAACTATATGTATCATGAGACCACAAAATTGTAGCGTCTTTGAAATATAGGAATAAACTTGAACAACAACAACAAGAAGCATCTTCAAATCATAGGTATGTTATCTTATGTTGATGATTTTGATAGGTGGTTGAGCGTCATAATTTAGGAAATATTTTAATATCATCTTTAGATTACTAGAACAGTAGCAAGAAGGTGATCTTGGGAGTCCTAATTCTATATTTCTGAAGGAATTCAAATCTGGTAGGAGTGGCAGATGTATGGAGAAACTTAAGTGTTGGTACCTTGAAGGAGAAAGGAAAAATAAGTGAGCAGACACTATAGCAGTTTGAGTATCATCCAAGGAGAAAATAACACAACATAGTTGCATATGTTTTTGCAAGACAAGGTATGTCACCTTCTTGAGTTGATGTTGTTTTCATGTGGACGTAGTGTTCAAGTAAAGGAAAAGCCTAGATATTTGCATTAGCCCATCTATTACAGAACATAGGGTAATTTTTTGGATGCCCGTGGTCTGTTGTAGGGTAGCATGAGGGTGGACCAAGTGTTAGCCTAGGAGAGGGAGAATTGTATCAGCCTAAAGAATGCTTGGGAGGATTGTAGAGGCTTGCTTGAAGCCATAAGGAACAAGTCCCTTGAAGGACTAAGGGATTTTTAGAAGTGGTAGGGGGAGAGCTCATAGTTTTGATCAACAAGGAGCAGTGTTTGGTAGCCCTATAATTTCATTATGGATAAGGACATGTACAATAGAATAATGGAAGTGACACAAAATTATTCCCAAAAATTCAAGTTTGCACGACCATGTTTGAACAAATTATTTTGATGCTAAATAGTATTTTTGACGGAAGGAAGTGTGCAATGTGAGAAACTGAACATTTAACTATTATATTTGATTTAATTTTGGCACATATTTATAGAAATTTGGAATTTTAATTATTATTGAAAAGCATATTCTCTTAAGAATAATTTTTTTTTGCGTTTTCCCACGATAAATGTGTGTCTCTCCTTGTTGCTTGGATGACTCTTTAAGATCCTACAGTTGTTATCACAATACTATTGAAATTTTCTATGTATAATTACTTAATGATAAACATGGTATGAGATAAAATTGAAAGACAAATAATTGGAAGTAATTATATGTTTATAATATCATAGATAAATCAACAATTACATAGTGTATTAAGGCAATGATTAGGGAATATATTCTAACTCAATACATTGAATTGGCATATATGAAATGAAGGAATACATGATTGATCTGGGATCAAATGTGAATATTTTACCTAAGAATTCATTGATATTGGCAGTGGTTTACCTAGTTGGTGTAGGCATAGATAAAATGTGGTTATTATATGTGTGGAGGATCTCTTTAATCGATACACTAGAATAAATGGAGGTTGATCTCATTGGGATGAATAATTATGCCAAATTTGAAGTATTTTAATATTGGGTAGTAAGGATCCATACCATGCATTGTTCAAATTTTAACAATGATGTTGTCTTTACATTGAAACATATGAAAATGTTTTTCGAGAAACAAATCCATAGAGTTGTTCTGCCATTGGGCCCAACATATGCAATATCATTGAGAAATTCATGAAGGAAATTTTGGAGGAACGTGCCCTATATTATTTTTACAATATTACCACTAAATATCAAGAGGATTACATAAAAATATAATGGACAGTGAGGTAAGTTGGTGTACTATCTAATAATTCATGATATATCTATAAGTTACCTTTAATTGGTGACAGAGTGGAGACTGTGAATAATCTATTTGGTGGAGTGCATTGTCATCGGTATGAAATTGGATTGGAATAGAGCTAAAGGACCCACTAAAGTTTGATGGAAAAATTGACACATTGGAATATATGGTGCATGTAGTGATATAGATTATTCATGTTATCCTCCAAAATGTCCCAAGGTTGAGAAAGGAGACCGAAGGAGGTAACCTCCAAGAAATTTTAAATTGGTAGCTAGCCCTACCAAATCAGAGAGGGCTATATTTTTAATCTCACAGTCCACGAAGTGGCTGGAGGGAGAAATTGATGTTAGGCTAGATATTCAGCTCACATAGGGTTTGATTTTTAGGGTTTGTTGGATCAGGCTCAAAGGTTTAGGGAACTAGGTTAGGGTTTCAAATGATTCAGTTGCATGGATACAATGAGGAAAGGTAGGTATTTTCAGTAACACATTTGAGTTTTCATGATGTATAGGGTTGAAATAAAGAAGGTTAAAAATGAGCATAATTTTATGAGTTCATTTATCAGAAGAAATGAGACAAAAACATGAAAATATCATAAAATCATAGCATACAAACTATGAAGTCTGTTAAAAACCTCTCGAGGTAATCACATGAAAGAAAGAAAATGGCAATAAGGAGAAACAAATATTCAATATAATGAAATAAAAAAAGAAAAACGCTATCATTAAATTATACCACAAGAATCCCAAGATAATAGGTGCAACAGTCTTTATATTTCTGCAAAAATATGATGTACACTAGCCCCAAGCCTTTGATTAACTGATTTCCAACCTTGAATATGACTTCAAAAAAGCTACATATATACCAAAAACTACATTCCCCCCTCTCATGGGTTTAATCCATCATGATAGGAACTAATTACACCAATCTCTCTAACCAAACCTAAAATTAGGGAGGTTAAGAATTAACTCCCTATTTAGCCTTTGACTGACTTTTACAAGCATTAATGACCATAAATTTACATGAATTTGACCTTTACTAGCACTAATACATTCAATTAAATCATGTCAACTCATAAAAGGACAAATTACATCATAAGAAAATTATTTTGACTAAGAAAACTTGAAATTTTGACCTTCTGATAGAAGCGCAGCGTGCTCTCTCCGAAGTGCAGTGTGAGAGACATAAGCACAACGTGCTCTTTGAAGGCGTTTTTGAGGGGCTTTCCTTGATCTTTGAGCTGACCTGAAGGCTGATGAAGATAGCCTAGGATGTCTACTAGGCCTTTGAACCTTTAAGCCTACAAAAATTCACCTTCATAGCATCTAAAAACTCATTCTCCCACAACTACTCTAGAAGCGCATCGAGGGGACTAAAAAGGAGGCAAAAACATGAATTTTGACTTGTTTATTGACTTTTTTTTTCAAAATGGTGATCTGACATGGAAAATTAAGTGCATATCCATAATGTACTAGTCAAGGGATATCCACACCTATAAATGTTTCCTCATTTTAAGGCTATGAGAAGAAGCACAACGTGAGCTCGATGCGCTTCTGTGCATCATTAATTTTTAAAATTGCCAAAAACTCAAAATTCACCAAAATTTTCTCAAAATTGTCAAAAATTCTTTCCTCTTATTTCTTCAATGATGTATTAGGAAATAAATGATGCATTAGAAAGAAAATCAAGGTTTTCTCTCTTTTTTAGCTTTATTATGGTTTTATTTAGCTTCTTTTTCAAACTCCTAACCCTAATTCTGCAAATTTGGTTCCTAGCCATGAAGTAGTGCCTTACCATGTGTCTTGGAAGCTTGGTGTTTCTGTTGGTCTTCTTCAAGGGTATCTCCAGGTGTTCATTAACCCTGCCAAGCCAAAAATATTTTTCTTGTTCAATCTCAGCTGCAATGATGTCATCAAAGTCTTGTTGACATAAGGGATAAGATGGCTCACTTTCCTGTTATTTTTGTCCTGCTAATAATCTTGTCTTTGGCCTCCTTGGCTTCATATAAAAATCCTTATCCTCAAACTGATCCGCATCTATCACTTTATTACCCTTATCATCCTCTTCCACCTCATCTACCTTAGGTTTACTGAGAAAAAGTTGATTTACCTTAAGTTGCATGTTCTCTTGTTGTAAAAATGATATCATGAAGTTTTCTTTTGAAAAATTGACCTTGAGATCTCTTATTTCTGCTTCTTTCTCTTGGATTATTTTCTTAGTTGACTTATTTTATCATGCTTAGGTAGGTCATCCATGACAACTTCAAAATGTACCTGTTCTTCCTCATGCAAGGGTGCATCATGCTGGTGTCCTGATGTTCCTTCTTTCAAAATAATAGGTTGAACTCTTTCCACACTGTCAAGAGAAAACACTAGTGTTTTCCCTCTGTTATAGGTTTTGGACACTGTTGGTTTTCTTGCAGAGCCAACCTTTTGTGGCCTTGGTGGTGCCAATGGAGTAATTTTACTACTAGGTTGACTTGTAGCAGGAAAAATAAAAGTTGATTTCATGAATGCCTCTCAAGGTAGGTTGATCTATGGAAACTGATGTAGAACAATAACATTGACCAAGCCATGGTGAAATAGGTTTGATTGGTGATATTTCTCTTTTATTTGTACCTTATTTTTCATATTGGCAAGGCTTCTGTATAAGTAGTGAGGTAGGTTGAGAGGTTTTATTGTTGTGAAATGGATTAGTAGCCTAATGTGATACTGATATAGTCTTCAAAACCTCCCTTCACAATTAAAGTAATTAATGATCATATTCATTAGAGGAGCATACCTTTCAAGAAATTGTTTGAAGGGAGAGATGTGTGTAGGAGCATCTTTGTAGTGTGGCTTTAGGAAAACTTTGTAATTGTTAATGTCCAAATCCATCCCTTTAAACCAGATTTATCCATGGTTAGGGATACCTGTGGATGAGGCTATGGAATCTATTGAGATGTTGAAGTCAACCCCTGCTATTCTGGCCTTATCCCTCCTAAAATTGGTGGCAAAGAGGCTTGTCAATTTGGCATGGAAACCTGCCTCTTGAATCCTTTCACAAAAACTTAGGCAACCCACACCTTCGAAGGATTTCTTGATGAAATATGAGGCCATGATTTCTTGGATCTGAGTTGGCTCAAATCTGGAAACTTTCCCTCCATTTTTATAATTTTTCTTCTTACTAATAATGGTTTCTATCTGCATGATAAAACCCTAGATAGGTAGGAAGGAAGGGGAGGGTATGATGGGAAAACAAGGGAAAAATGGACTAATATATTGAGGGAAGGGAATGGAGGGGTTGGAGACTGAGATAATTCTTGGGAAAAAATTTGGAGATGGGTATAAGTGTTAGGGAGTGTAGGGAGGTGAAATTTCCTGAAAGGAGTGAGGGAAATGTGTGAAAAGGTGCAAAACATAGTCCTAGCCTAGGAATCTGCAAAACGCGTAGCGTAGGCTATGGTTTGTAGGGAAAATGATGGAGATGAAGGGAATGTGTATGGGTATGGGTAAAAAAGCAGAAAATCTATGGTTTGAGGTGTGGGTATGGGTAAAAAAGCATAAAATCTATGGTTTTTACCACTTTGATGAAGCAAAAACACATAGAAACCAAAAGCGCAGTGAAACCTTGGGAGAGGGATTTCACTGATTTTTTTAGGGAGAATGATGCATAAGAAAGATAAAACAAGGTTTACTTACATTCCAAATAGATGTTGAAACCTGTGAAATTTTTAAAGGAACCCCTTTGATGCTTGCTTGACCTCCAATTTAAAAAACACAACATAAGAGCCAGAAGCACAACGTAGGAGGCAAAAGCACTACGTGTGAGGTAAGCAAGTGGTTTTGAGGATGAATTTTGATTCCCTAGTGGTTGGGATGAATCTCGATGGTAGAGAGGTGCTCAATGAAAAATTGAATGATGGAATAGTGTATAGAAGCTTATCACTTTATTATGAAAATTTACATCTTCATAAGGTGTAAAATTTACCTTATAAATCATTTAGAACACTTTTTTCCTAATTACTAACTCCCATGATGGTGACCTAGGTGATGACATGACTCTTTATGAAATTTTGATGACTTGACCTAATGATGACATCAAATGCATTTATAACACTGATGATTTGGACCTTTGAACCTTGTAGTATGCATAATCATGATTTGATGACCAAAATGGTGACCAAGACACTTTATTGATGACCTATCACAAGGAGTGATAACATGACCATGATGCATTTTTTGACTTTGAATATGGTGGGAGCAGTAATATACCTAGACACACCAACCAATGATCAAATTTTATTTTAAAATTTATTTCAAACTATAAAAATTGACCTAGGACCCTATCAACTAACATTGAAAGAGTACATTTGATCATTGGTGACTCACATACACTAACAATTCCCATCCAAAAATTATAGCTTTGGAACCTATTGTAGCCGCTAAAACAATCTCCAAAATTTGACACCAATTTGAAATTTCAGAGCCCCTGTTGTTTTGATGAGGACAGACATGTTCCCAGCATCAACCTTAAGCCTCAGAAAATTCCACTTTGAGAAGGTAACCCAAAACCAAGAGATGACTCTAGGTTTTCCTAAGTAAAGTCGCAAAGTTGCAAATTCGCTCCCCCCTTAATGTTCAGCAATTTGCAACTTAGCGACCTTGCGACCCAGCCAAGGTCACTAGGTCGCAAATCATGTCAAAATATCATTTCCACTACCATGCAACCTTGCGACCTAGAGACCTCTAGGTTGCCAGGTTGCAAGGTCACAATTGTGCGTAACTGAATCCTCTTTGTGACCTTGCGACCTCCAATAATGACCACACGTGCAACCCATTTATAAATAAAAGGGTCACATAGGTCTCATTCGACTTGCGTGATGAAGTAAACAAGACGTCTAACAAACCAATCAGAGTGCGATTTTTTCTAGGTAAGTCATTGAAACCTCCTGCCATTCCTGTTTTTATTGGCTATGGTCCTACCTTCCCCCAACCTAGGATATTAATTGTGTTAGATTCCCCTCAGGTTCAATCCTGGCCCTCACAGTTGTTCCAGCTAGGGCTTCATTTTCCCTTTTCTCATCCTATCATGCCTAAACCTGTTTTGACCCCTCCTTTTTCTTCCTACCACTTTAGGCACCCTTCCCTACCCTTCCTGTGATCCTTTCGACCTTGATTTGCTTCCTTCCCTTGGATTTTCCCCATTTTTACCATTTTTCCTCGTGGGTCGCGTCAGCCTATTTTCCCCTCAGAAAATCCCCAATGTGACCTCGCAACCTCGCAACCTAGTCAGTGAGTCTCCAATTCACAAATTCATGATTGTTCATGCAGACATGACTTTGTGACCTTGTGACCACACTACTAGGTCGTTAGGTCACATCCCTTTTGATCTAAGAACTTTGTGACCGGTGCAGGTCGTAGCGACCCATCTTCAGCAGCCAAAGCGATAGTTAGTGTAGGTAGTCGTCTCTTCTATTTTTCTTCCATGTTGTCCGTCTTACCATGGGATTGTTTTCTGAATATGCCAGGTAATATCGAAGCCGAGATAGAGTGCATTTCCATCTCTTCAGCCTCAAGCAACATGGGGCCCCCGGTAGTTTGAAGGAGACGGAAGAGCCTAGAAGTAGAGCTATCAGAGGGAGACATGCCTCCTCCACCAACTCCCATATATGGATACACCGCCTGTGTTTTCGAGAAAGTCACTAAGATGTCATGGTATGAACTCTACCATGGGTTCACAAAACCATAATTCTTGGAAGAACTCGAGGACCAAAAAGTGTGCATTCAGGTTAAGAGGTCCAAGCTGCATTATGTGGGCACCCACCCACTGATCTTCCCATGCACATAAGTGATTGAGTGGATCCTCCAAAAGGTGGACTCAAATCTCTGGGTAATCCGCAATCACGTAGGAAATCCTTTCTCCAACCTAATCAGGAAGGATGCGGAAGTATACTACTAACTCCTGGATAAAGAGGAGTCTTTCAATGCCCAGTGGATCACCACACATGGTGTGTCGGTGCAAGATACCTTGAAGGGTTGATAGGAGGACCCTGTGAAGTTCAAAGGAAATAAGGATCAGGAGTATAAGACCAAAGGCCTAAAGAAAGTATACATGCTTGTTGCAACCATGATGTGTAATATGTATGGCATAATGGACGCTACTACCTTCAGTGGAACATGGGTTCCCCTCATGTACATATTCATGACCTACGACACTCATTTTAACTAGGAAAATATGTTAATATTAGCTCTAAAGGTTAACATATCAGCAACATAGCTACCAGAGGAGGGATTTGCATTAGAGTTTTACATGTCTTCCTACCTGCTAGATGCAGTATGCTTACAATTTAACTTTGAGAATTGGCCACACAATTGGGACACAACGTGCAGTGGTCCTATCCATAAAGATCTAAATGTGTTCTGGGATAATATATACAAGCAAGACATTGATGTCATCTCAGATAAGTTTATCATTGCACTCTACCAGTGCCCCTTCAATGAAGATCCTCCCTGCATGTTCAGAAGGGCCATGGAGACAATTATCAAGGTAGCTCACTGGTTCCCCATAAAATAAGGCACCTTCATCAGAATCTTTGGGTCATTCAAGGTGCCTCATGCGTTTCCCAAGTTTTTCACTGATAAACTACTATTACAAGAGGTATTCTACCAAATGACAGGCAGTTTCTCTAAGATGTTGAGCAAGGGCGAGAAGAAACCATGGCCTACTCTCCCACTCACTATTGGTGCCTACATAGTCAAAGAGTTCAAGGAAGTGGAAGCAGAATTTTAACACATAAAGGGCTTCCATTTCGTAAACTTATCCCACTAGTCCTATGACCCTCAAAGGATTGTCTCCGCACACTGCAAGAGGGCCAAGTTCAAGTGGAATTATCAGCACACAGAGTGCATTGTGGAAGAGGAGGAAAAAAATTGGTACAACACACTTAGGGAAGCAACACCTTAAAAGGAAGCTGACTTGGATGGAGATTGAGGAAGTCAACCCCAAGATGATCAAAATTTACAGGAAAGAGTAGATTCCATGAAGCGGAAAAACCCCACAGGAGGATTATTGACCTCACAGTCCAAAACGCGAAAGAACACCACAAGTAGTGACCCCCCTAAGAATCAGCAAGAAGGAGGAGGTAAAGAGGCGGAGGCACAAATAAATTCCAAGCAAAATCAAAGAGAAGAAGAACTCAATAAAACCTAAGATGCTCTAGCACAGCAACAAGAAGAAGAAAATCAAATGAAACAAGCCGAAGAACAACAGAAGAAATGGCAGAGGGATGAACTCAAAAAGAAGTAAGTGGAAGAGGCACATAAGAAGAAAGAAGAAGAAGATCAGCAGAGAAAGGATTCAAAGAACAAGTTGAAACATAAACAGGGTAGGGAAGAAGATGAAAATAAGAGGGAGGAGGAAGAAGCTCAGAAGAAACAAACAGAGGCATCCAAGGAGACAGAGGGAAGTGGATCGCAACCTTTGAAAACTGGGAAGCGAGCAGATCTGCCACCTATTAACATACCCCTGACAACCCCCATGACAAGGGGACACCTCCCACTTTCAGAACTCGGTATCCTGGAGGAACACGAGGATGATGTATTGGATCTAACCAGATTATCTTATGATCAGTACACTCATTGTTGGCAATATGATGCAATGTGTTGTCCTTAATGGAAACCTACTTGATGAAGTTGGCCTTGATGGAAGCCTACTTAATGAGTCGCCTATGATAAGAAACCTATGTGCTAAAGATGTAAGAATGATGAATCTACAGATCAGTTCAGATGTGACAGAGAAAACAATTCCAGTAAGTGCCAGAAAAAGGATAAATATAATATGTCACAATGTATACGCTACTTTTGTGAAGGAAACCCACGTATATACTCTAATTTTGGGAAGGGAACCCGCGTATACATTCAGGGTTAGCATATACGCAGTTTTTATGAGGCGAAGTTGCGTATACATGCGGATACGCACGCTCAAAGTCGTGTATGCCTTTTGCGCTCTAAAAACTATGATACCTAGGGGCATTACCATGGTATTGGCCCACTGTATTGAGCGCTAGATTATCTATTTGATCCCGTCCAGGAATACCATCGGAAGTTGTGTGGTTTTGACTCATGGTATTGATAAAGGCTAAATCTATATAAGGAGAAGAAGATCATTGTGCAAGTGTGTGCATGAGTAAGGGTTGTTGATGAATAAATATCTCTAAGGATTATCTGCATGAATGAACTCTGATCTTAATTGATAGATCTGAATCTTTGATGCACCCATGGATCTGAGGATGGTTCAAGATCTCTAGATCTTATGATGATGATAAATCTCTAGGATGATCTGTAGCAGAAGAAATGGTGAAGATCTGGCGCAAAGTCTACTGAAGATAATGAAGAAATTTGGGTAAGTTTATAGATCTGATCTGTTTTGTAATTTTTTCCATTTACAGATCTATACTCTAGTTGGTCTCTGCAAAAACACATGTATACGCGGTCTCTATTAATGAAAGGTGCATATAGGGTTTTCTGAAGAATAAAATACACAGAAGTATATGCAGGTTGGTGTGCAGGAAAGCGCGTATGTACGCGGCTTCAGTAAAGAAAAGTAGCGTATGATATTTGATTCAATGAATGTTTAGGGTTGAGTTTACATCTGCATATCTATTCTGAAGTCTGGGTTATCTCTGATATTCTGGTTACAGTGGTCTCACTGTTCTGTTTGAAGTATTGGGAAAAGTATGTTTGTTGATAAGTGAAGGGTTGTGTTGAAGCTGTTTGATCCAGTATGAAAATTGATGAAATGTGGTTTGCAGTGGATCTGAGGATTGAAGCCTTCAGTATGAAAGTAGAAGCTTTCTGCCAATAGAGGCTGGTGCTAATGTCAAGGGGTAGTAGCTCCCTTCCAGGAGAGGCTGGTAAACGAGAGCAGGGGGTTGTAGCTCCCTTCTAGGAGAGGCTAGTAAATAAGAGAAGGTTGTAACCTTCTACAGGTGGGTGCCTGCGTGCTGGTATGAGTCTGCGCCAGTACATGGTTGTAAGATGTTTTCTTTATAATAAATATTGAAGACTGAGATGACGACAACGGTGGTTTTCTCCCGACTTGGGTTTCCACCTTAAATCTTGGTGTTCATGTGTGTTTCTTATGTGTGATGGTTTATTCTTTTTTTACTGCACATGCTTACTGCTTAACATCTGATGAATAAATGATGCAATGATTTAAGAATAAAATACATAATAAGAGCTCTGAGCATACGCGAGTTTCCTTAAGGATATCCGTGTATATACGCTAGTTTTGTTCTGTAAAGTAGCGTATGGGTTTTGAGAAAAGAAAAGTAAAATTTTTATCAGTTAGCTCTAAATACTGATTCACCCCCCCCCCCCTCTCAGTATTTTTCCCAACAATTGGTTTCAGAGCAGTTCCTTCTGAAAAATCTTAGCCGCTAGAAGGAAGATCAAGCAAGATGAGCAATCAAGATGGAACAACATCTATCAAGCCTCCGCTCTTTATTGGAAGCAATTTAATCTTCTAGAAAATAAGGATGAGATCCTATCTTCAGTCTATGGGAGAAGATGTATGGGCCATTTTTGAACGAGGATATCAATATCTAGCTGATGTACCAACAGATCCAACTGAAAAGAAGAATTATGAAACAAATGCAAAGGCAGTCAATGATCTAACGGGAAGTCTAACTGAATCAGAATTTGTCAAATTTATGTAGCTGAATACAACAAAAGAGATATGGGACAAAATCATTCTAAGTTATGAAGGTGATGCAAAGGTAAAAAGTGCAAAACTTCAAACTCTCAGAATTGAATATGAAAATTTAAAGATGCATAGTGATGAGAATATTGCCAGTTTCTTTTTACGTCTTGATGATGTTGTAAATCGTATGAGAAATCTGGGAGAAACAATAACCGAATCTACTTTGGTTGAGAAAATTTTAAGATCGCTAACGGCAAAATTTGAGTCAAAAGTTTCTGCTCTTGAAGAAAAACAGGATCTTCAAAATCTTAATGTGGTGCAACTTCATGGCATACTAACTGCATATGAAATGAGAAGAGGAGGACCATATGAAGTCAAAGAGGCTGTCTTCAGAGCTTCTACAAAAGGGAAAGAAGTACAAGAAGCAAAAGGATCAGGATATATCTCAGAAGAATATGAGGTAAATTTTGTAAAGAAACTCCAACTTGGCACAAGACGGTTCAGAGGTAAGCTTCCTTTCAAATGTTTTGAGTGTGAAAGAGTTGGTCATTATGCTGCTAAGTGTCCTCATAAAGAAACACCTGCAAAAGGGAAGGAAGTAGCAAGAAGGAATAAGAATCGGTTTAACACTATAAAAAGTTACTATACTCATGAAGACAGTGATGGGTTATCTGATAGTGAGGAAGAATGTGAACAAGATCTTAGACTTCTCATGGCATTTGAATATAGAGAAGAAAAGGATACTTTTGTGGATTCTCTAGAGGAAAATGATTTTCTTGAAGAAAACAATCAACTCAAAATATGCTTAGAAGAAAGTAAAATAGTTTTAGAAGAAAGGAAAATAACCATAGAAACTCTGGAAAAGCAGTTTGAAGAAACGAAGAAACATAATGAGAAATTAGAATGTGAAGTGGTAAGTCTAAGAAAATAATTTGAGAAAGTAAAGACTCTGAATATTAGATTTGCTAAAGGATCTGAAACCCTAGATGAGATTATCAAGGTACAACGTTCTCCTCTTATAAAGACAGGTCTTGGATATACCGGAGAATCTTCTCAGGTTTCAGCACCAAATTATCTAAAAGCAGCTACAGCTGGTTTACAACATTCTGCCACTCAGCAAGGGAATAAAGAATCATTACAAGTAAAGCATGATCATCTCAATTCAAAGAACACCAACAGGAATATCTTTCAAAGAAACAACAATCAACAGGTAAATTCAAGTAGAATATTTCATGATCGCAGAAATTTCTTCTTCAATGGACAATGTTTCTCGTGTCACAATTTTGGTCATAAAGTTGTTCAATGTGTTGCATATAAAACCATCATGATAAGAGAAGCAAGAAAGAAAAGGATTGATATTGAAACAAAGAAGAATACCTATAACGACTTTTCTCCTCTTCTAAATGAAGTTGAATGTTCTTATTGCAATAACTTTGGCCATGAAGAATCTGAATGCAGGAGAAAAGTTTAGCCAAAAGAGCATGTTCCTTCAAGCTCCAAAGTATGGAAAAAAAAGGAATTGCAGGTTGAAAATTGTGGCATAGCGTTATTTGCAGAAGGTGAAGAAAATCAATGGTACATTGATAGCGGATGCTCAAGACACATGACAGGTGAAAAAAACAAACTTCTTACATATAATTCTCTAGAAAAGGAAAAGAAGGTTACATTTGGAAATGATACTCCTGCGGTAATTAAGGGAAAAGGGTCTGTGTTTCTAAAAGAAAAGGTGAAAGCTAATGATTTCATGTATGTGGATGGATTAAGGCATAACCTGTTAAGTGTAAGTCAAATGTGTGATCAAGGAACTGAAGTTGTCTTTAGTTCAAAAGAATGTGTGGTACGTGATCTTGATACAGGTAAAACAATTTTAAAAGGAAAAAGAACTCCAAGCAACCTGTATGTATTGAAGAACTGCAAAGAACAATGTTACTTGAGCAAATCTTTAGAAAACTGGCTATGGAATAGAAGGTTAGGGCATCTGAGCTTCTTTCAGATCAATAATTCAAGCAGACTTAAAGTTTTTCGTGATCTTCCCAATATTACTCCACCCGAAAATATCATATGCAAATCTTGCCAATTTGGTAAGCAAACCAGAGTACAGTTTAATGCCAAGGAAGGATAATCAAGTAAGCCTCTTGAACTTATTCATACTGACATATGTGGACCTGTGAGGAAAAATTCACCACGTGGTGAACAATACTATATCTTATTTATTGATGATTTCTATAGAATGTGTTGGATTGGGCTGCTTAAACACAAATATGAAGCATTTGAGAAATTTTAGACCTTCAAAGCACTAGTTGAAAATGAATTAGATCTGAAAATCAAGTGTCTTAGATCTGATCGAGGAGGAGAATATACATCAAATGAATTCCTTGAATTTTGTGAACAACATGGCATAAAAAGACAATTTTCTTTAGCTGGCACTCCACAAAAAAATGGCGTAGCAGAAAGAATGAATAGAACAGTTCAACAAATGGCTAGATCTATGCTTGATGATTCCGGAACACCTGACACTTTTTGGGGAGAAGCAACACATACAACGGTAAATATTCTTAACAAGGCGCATGTTCGAGTAAATAGTGATAAAACTCCATATGAACTCTGGTATGGTAATCCTCCCACTGTGAAGCATTTTAGAGTTTTTGGAAGCATATGTTTTATCAAAAATAATGATGAAAAACTTGGCAAGTTTGAATCTAGAGCAGATGAAGGAATACTTCTTGGCTACTCCTCTAGGAGTAGAGCATATAAATGTTACAATAAAATACTTTGAAAGATTGTTGAATGTATTGATGTTGTTATTGATGAGTCTCCTACAGCCCCAAAAGAAGAAAAACAAACAATGAATGAAGACGATGGTGAGATATGTCCTCCTACATCAAATAGCAATGATATAGACAGTGAACCCAATGAAGAACCTGAAGATGAGTTATCTGAAAAAGCCCCATCCAGATATGTTCAAAATAATCATCCAGAATCTCAAATTTTGGGAGATAAGGGATCAGGTGTACAAACAAGAAGGACTCTTTTGGGATCTTCTAGCTATCTGGAATTTCTATCCACTATTGAACCACACAATGTCAATCAAGCTAGCAAAGATGAATGTTGGATTCAAGCCATGAATGAAGAGCTTGGTCAAATTGAAAAGAATCACACTTGGGAATTAGTACCAAGACCTCATGACAAAAAATTCATTGGAACCAAATAGATATTCAAAAACAAGTTAAATGAGAATGGGGAGGTTATAAGAAATAAAGCTAGACTTGTCTGCAAGGGGTATGCTCAACAAGAAGGTATAGACTTTGAAGAAACTTTTGCTCCTGTAGCTAGACTTGAAGCCATAAGAATGTTTCTTGCTTTTTCAAGCTTCCAAAAAATCAAAGTTTATCAAATGGATGTTAAATCTACTTTTCTCAATGGTGATCTAGAAGAAGAAGTTTATATAGAACAACCAAAAGGATTCATTTTGGGAAATGATGAAAAACTTGTTTGTAGACTTAAAAAGGCTCTATATGGTCTCAAACAAGCTCCAAGGGCATGGTATTATTGTCTTGACAAATATCTTCATCAACAAGGATTTTCAAAGGGGTCTGCTAATAGCAATTTATACACAAAAACTGAAAATGATAAACTATTGATTGTGGTTGTATATGTTGATGATATCATTTTTGGAAGCAATGAAGAATCTATGAGTCAGAAATTTTCTTCTGCTATGCAGCAAGAATTTGAAATGTCTTTACTTGGGGAACTAACATTTTTTCTTGGCTTGCAAGTGCGTCAAACTACAGATGGCATATTCTTATCACAAGCAAAATACCTTAAGCAAATTCTGAAGAAGTATGGCATGGAAGAGTGAAAACCTGTAAGTACACCAATGATAACTGGATGTAATCTCAGTTCTCATGATGATTCTCCCACGGTGAATCAACCAGAATATAGATCTATGATAGCAAGTCTACTTTATCTCACTGGGACTAGACTAGAAATTATGCATGTAGTTGGGATTGTTGGATGATTCCAAGCTAATCCAAAAGAGTCTCACCTTCAGGCTGTCAAAAGAATATTCAAATATCTACAAGGAACTCAAGACTTTGGACTATGGTATCCAAAGAATGTTGATCTTACTCTTCATGCTTACACTGATGAAGATTGGGCTGGAAATGTTGATGATCGGAAAAGCACTAGTGGTGGTGCATTCTATATGGGGCCCTGGTTAGTATCCTGGTTCAGCAAGAAGCAAAACTCTATTGCCTTATCTACAGCAGAAGCAGAATATGTGGCTGCCGCATCATGTTGCACTCAACTTCTTTGGATGATGCAAACCTTACAAGACTTTCAAATCAAATGTTCACCTCCTATTTCCATTATGTGTGATAATACAAGTGCCATCAGTATCTCAAAGAATCCTGTTATGCATTCCAAGACCAAGCACATTCCCATCAAGTATCACTTCTTACGTGAACAAGTGCTTGAAAAAAAGGTGAAGTTGAAGTATGTTCCCTCCAAAGAACAAGTTGCTGATATATTTACCAAACCTCTACCCAGGGAAGCGTTTGAATATCTCAGACAAAAGCTGGGAGTAGTTTCTGCCATGCAGAAGATCAGATCTTCTTAAATGCAGAAGATTAAATTGGATACGCGGATTTCATGAAAGACAGTCGCGTATATACGCGAGTTTATACAGATAAAACTACGTATGGGTGGTTGCTGACAATTTTTTTCTAGGTCAGCATTCTTGAGCACAGCTATGGTGCTGCTGAGTATCTCTGGTGATGTTTCAGCTCTTATATTTTTGTTTCATTCTCTGATATTGGGTGAAGATGCTTTGATGATTTGTTGTTGAAAGTGTTTAGGATGCACAAGCTAAGGGGGAGCATTGGTCACGTGGAAAGGATGCATTGTTGGCATTATGATGGTTCTGAAATATGATCTCTCTCTTGAGGTATTTTTGGTATTTGTAACAAAAGGTCATATTTGTAATGTGATGAAAAGGTCATGTTGAGACCTATGATGTAAAATTGTAATATTCAATCATGTAAGGACTTGGTCAAATTTGTAAACCCACTTGGTAGGGTAGTTGAGTCAAAATATGTAAACCCACTTGGTTGGGTACCCGAGTCACATATGTAAATCCACTTGGTTGGATCATTAATGTAAGTATGAGTCCTTGGTGATAGGAAAGGTCATAGAGTCATGTACTTCATTGAAAAATATGTTTGAAGATTCAGCATGAACTCAGGGGGAGCATGGTAGCTTCAGTGCACATTAGATCTACAGAGCTCTTCTTTCTACATGAGAAGAAAAACCTTATTTTGGTTTTGATCCGTCCTTTTCCCTTGATGTTAAAGGGGGAGAGTATCATGGTGTTTATGGTGTTTGAATAGGGGGAGAGTATCATGGTGGTTGCATAATGGTTATATTCAATGTATCTATCTGTTGTGGTGATCAAACACCATCATGGTTGCCATCAAGTCCAAAGGGGGAGATTGTTGGCAATATGATGCAATGTGTTGTCCTTGATGGCAACCTACTTGATGAAGTTGGTCTTGATGGAAACCTACTTGATGAGTCACCATTGATAAGCAACCTATGTTCTAAAGATGTAAGAATGGTGTATCTACATATCAGTTCAGATGTGACAGAGAAAACAATTCCAGTAAGTGCCAGAAAAATGATAAATATAATATGTCACAATGTATACACTACTTTTGTGAAGGCAACCCGCGTATATACTCTAATTTTGTGAAGGGAACCCACGTATACATTCAGGGTTAGCATATACGCAGTTTTTATGAGGTGAAGTTGCGTATACACGTGGATACGCACGCTCAAAGTCGCGTATGCCTTTTGCGCTCTAAAAACTATGATACCTAGGGGCATTACCATGGTATTGGCCCACTGTATTGAGTGCTGGATTATCTATTTGATCCCGTCCAGGAATACCATCGGAAGTTGTGTGGTTTTGACTCATGGTATTGATAAAGGCTAAATCTATATAAGGAGAAGAAGATCATTGTACAAGGGTGTGCATGAGTAAGTGTTGTTGATGAATAAATATCTCTAAGGATTATCTGCATGAATGAACTCTGTTCTTAATTGATAGATCTGAATCTTTGATGCACCCATGGATCTGAGGATGGTTCAAGATCTCTAGATCTTATGATGATGATAAATCTCTAGGATGATCTGCAGCAGAAGAAATGGTGAAGATCTGGCGCAAAGTCTGCTGAAGATAATGAAGAAATCTGGGTAAGTTTATAGATATGATCTGTTTTGTAAAGTTTTCCATTTACAGATCTATATGCTAGTTGGTCTCTGCAAAAATGCGTGTATAAGCGGTCTTTATTAATGAAAGGCACGTATAGGGTTTTTTGAAGAATAAAATACACATAAGTATACGCGGGTTGGTGTGCAGGAAAGCGCGTATGTACGCGGCTTCAGTAAAGAAAAGTAGCATATGATATTTGATTCAATGAATGTTCAAGGTTGAGTTTACATCTGCATATCTATTCTGAAGTCTGGGTTATCTTTGATATTCTGGTTACAGTGGTCTCACTGTTCTGTTTGAAGTATTGGGCAAAGTATGTTTGTTGATAAGTGAAGGGTTGTGTTGAAGCTGTTTGATCCAGTATGAAAATTGATGAAATGTGGCCTGCAGTGGATCTGAGGGTTGAAGCCTTCAGTATGAAAGTAGAAGCTTTCTGCCAGTAGAGGCTGGTGCTAATATCAGGGGGTAGTAGCTCCCTTCCAGGAGAGGCTGGTAAATGAGAGCAGGGGGTTGTAGCTCACTTCCAAGAGAGGCTGGTAAACAAGAGAAGGTTGTAGCCTTCTGCAGGTGGGTGCCTGCGTGTTGGTATGAGTCTGCGCCAGTACATGGTTGTAAGATGTTTTCTTTATAATAAATATTGAAGACTGAGATGACGGAAGCGGTGGTTTTCTCCCGACTTGGGTTTCCACCTTAAATCCTGGTGTTCATGTGTGTTGCTTATGTGTGATGGTTTATTTTGTTTTTACTGCACATGATTACTTCTTAACATCTGATGAATAAATTATGCAATGATTTAAGAATCAAATACATAATAAGAGCTCTGAGCATACACGAGTTTCCTTAAGGATATCCGCGTATATACGCTAGTTTTGTTCTATAAAGTAGCGTATGGGTTTTGAGAAAAGAAAAGTAAAAAGTTTATCAGTTAGCTATAAATACTAATTCACCCCCCCCTCTCAGTATTTTTCCCAACACTCATAAGATCAGTCAAGAGAGGAGGAAATTACTCGCTCGGAATTCGGTCATGCCTTTGGAAGTAACCACAAAGAATGGCATAGTCCTGGACACCAGGACCAACCCCATAATTATAGCATCAGCCAAAACCGCTTTTGCAGCCGCCACTAAATAAAATGTCAGCAAGATGAGTCAAGAAAACATATTTCTACAAAATAGGCTCTATGCATCTGAGAAAAAGGCTGCTCAAGAAGAAGAATAAAAGAAGGCCTTAGAGACTGAAAAGCAAAGGCTCCAACTCGCACTCACTCAGCACATCGGACTACAAGCTGTTATTCAAGGGGAGTTGGACACCCTAGGAAATACCATGATACAAATCTATGAGGAAATTATGACTCTGAGAGAAACAATCGCTCCCTTGGCAGGGGTATAAGCATAACGAGGAAAAAGTCTGGTCAACTAAAGGAAGCCTCTATAGCACTAGACAACATCCTTGAATGGTCTGAAGATACCCTCAAGCCCCTGCCACCTTGCCAAAGAAAGATTAGATCCACACTCAGAATGAAAAAGTACAAATTCAGATGAAACTGCAATCCAGAGATAAGCTCGCAAAGGATGTGGATACGGTGATGGCCGCCTATGACCATCTCATCATTGGTATAGATTCGATGGTGGAAGTTCACTACATACCTTCCATAAGCACACTAACCATACAAAGGAAATGAGAGGAGGTAATGCAATATATCTAGAAGTTCTTAGAACCAATCAAGTAGGCAGCTAGCTTGAAGGACCTCCCAACCTCCAAAGAAAACATCATCCAGCACATTGTTGCATCGGTCTGGATCTACACCAAGTTGTCCTCTTTGTCCAATCAAATCAACACAAAGAGATGTACACTAGTTCTAGATGCCATTGAATGTTTTCATAGAATGGGAGAGGACATGCCCCAAATCGCTCTAGTGGCCACTCAATACCAAGCCTAGCATATCTACCTCAAAGAAAAGCAGCAGGTAGAAACCCCACTCCTCTCCATCCCAAATTTTCTCCCTTAAAAGATACTGGATTGACAAGTCGCAAAGGTAGGCAGGTCGCAGATCGAAAAAGTTGTCCAGTCGCAGGTCGCAACCCCACTCAGGTCACAGGTCGCAATTTCTCCTAGGTCGTAGACCATCCCAACAGTTGGGAAGATGAAAGGACAGGGTAGCCCAAAAGTCACTTTTGATTCTATATGTACTCCCTTGGGAGAGAATGTAGGGGCCTTTTTTGGACTCCAGAAGGAAAGAGAGAGATATAATTGTACATTATTCAATGTATGATTCCAGAATGAATAAAAATGAATTTTTTAGACTCCACTATTAGATCTGATGGAAACTTTTGTGTATTGACATTATGAATATTGTTCTCTTACACGTTTGATACTATTTTTATTTGATTAGTCCATGTTTCTGTTCATACGTTGTTTATATATTTGAGCCCTTTTGATATATGAATGATGTATGATGGTTCAGCATAAGAATGTGTTAATGAATTTGTTTTTGATATGTTCCTAATATTTTGGAAATGTGCTTGAGAAATTGAAGAGTGTTTGATCATAGTGAACAGTTTCTCTTATGCTCAAGTGAGCCTCTATATGAGCATGGGCCTAATGATGTTTTGCTAACAATACTTCTTTCAGTTGCATGATTTAAATCTTGATTTGCTATTAATGGTGTTTCATTTTCAGGGTAATTCATCAATCATTTGTCTTGTTTCGTTCAAGTAGCCATACATTATCATGGTCACAAATCACATATCAAATTGAGGAAGGGCATATATCTCATTAGCAGAATGGAAACCGGGCCCACATACTGGATGGGATCCTTATCACACATGGTGTAGAGTCTAGGTGGGATTCTATACTGGGGAGATCCCCTTACTGTTGGCAAGTAATTTTTTCTTGTCAATAGAATTGGCGCTAGAAGGAGGGCCTGATGGCAGGCTCCCACCACACTAGTAACATCCCTTTGAAAACCATGTAGAACCCTTCCCTGGCCAGTGCTTGGAATGGGGAGAGATCAGGTTTGAAAATACTGCTCATCCACATCCCAATAACACTCCCCCTGAGGAGGACCAACCCTTCTATGAGGTCACGTCAGACCAGCTAAGGGCTTTACGCCCACTCGCCCACGATCTTGTTAGAGGTCTCCAAAACCTCCCCGCCACCAGTTCCCTAGCCAACCCACGAACCTCCAGAATGCATCAGACTTTTCAGGGTGTCCTATTCAAATTTTTGCATCAAATCATAAGCCTAATGCTTGAATACTATGGATATGCAGTCAATCGGCTCTCAGCTGAACCTTCAGATATCCCCGAGGGGTCGACAGAGGAGGCCCTGAAATTATTGAATTCCAATCGAATACCAAACCCCAGGCCAATCATCCTTTAAATGAAAACACCCAAGCTAATGACCCACCTCGGGGAGGGGCCAGAAGAGGTTGGGGAAATAGAGGCTAGGGACACGATCAAAACATATACCATGCTCATCATCACCACTGAAAGCGGAACCGACAACCCTTCCTCTTCAATGGAAACTTCGGTGGCTTCAAAAACTTGAGGAATTATAGGAATCTTGAAGATCTCAGAGTTAACTAAAACCAATACATGCACTCTCAACATGAGGGCGAAGCCTCCAGATCTGGCATCGGGAGCAAGTCTGAAAACGAAACTGAGCATGTTTTCATCCCACCCTATCATAGGGCAAGATAGGTGCAACCCCTAGCCTGGATGGCACAATCCCCTCTAGGCCTCCGAGGTCCTCTCCATGACATGCCTCGACACCCAGAGAAGCACCTTTCGAAGTTCGATCCTAAGAAGGGAACGTCAGCCAAGGACCACATTAGTAACTTCTACCTGGCCCTGCAAATGATGAGGGTGCAACACAATGATGTAGCATGTTGGCTCTTCCCACACACCTTAGAAAACAAAGACGCTACTTGGTATCTCTCATTGTTTGTCACTTCCATTTCAACATGGGAGAAATTCTGCCACACCTTCCTTGAGAAGTTCTCCAAGGACAAGACCCCTTCTATGATCCTTATAGAGTTGAGCACCTTGGAGTTTCAGAAGAAGGAGAAGGTCAAGGAATTCAACCAGTGTTTTGCGACCACCTTGAACAAGTTTCCCCCGAACATGGCCCTTGACGATTCCATCACTATAGACCACTACACAAGGGCCCTACCTTGGGACATCACTATGTTTGTTAAGTGTGAATCCAGAGCCACCCTAGTAGAAAATTTCACCACTTCTCTTGCCATTGAGAAAGATATGCTTTCGATAGGGGCTCTAGACCATGACAATCGGGATGATCAAAAGTCGTTGGGGAAGAAGGCACAACCCTCAACTAGTAAGTCCGGAGAAAAGGATAAAGACCCTTTTGATTTTGAAAAAATCGCAAAATCCCTAAAGCTATTAACAAATGAACTCTCTGACTTGAAAATAAAAAACAATGATGCTGCCTCAGGAAGAAAAACTCAAAAGAATTTCTTCAGGAAGAATAATAGCACGGAAAATTCCCCCCTTCCCAATCCCAATGCGAACTTCAACGTAGAAGAGATTGGCAAAGATAAATTCTACTCATTTCATCAAGCTTCCCACTCAGAGAGAACTTTCCCTCAATGGATCAATAGTATGACCGCAGTGGTGAATCAGATCCTAGAAGACCAAGCAGTAGGGGAGCTTGAAGAGGAGGCTGACTCAGATGACGAATAAGTCTCTCCCCCAGATGAAATTTTAGGATCAACAGTCCTCACCTTCAAAGTGATCCGCGGGAAAGGACCTCCAACAGTGATAGAGATTAACATGGCTGATGATCCCCAATCCAAGCCCCCCCCCACCCGAAACTATATCCTAAGGAGAAAAGGTCCAATTTCTAATCACGCGTTTGAGGAGAAGAGGAAAGCTTTCTTGAGAAAGATCCTGCCTCCAAGAAGAGAAAATCATGCCTCAACTCCGACCGCTGAAAATTCTAGCTCTGTCGCTCCTCGAGGCACCACTAAGGCCAAGACAACATCGCCAAATTCACCCAGCACGCCTATGGAGACACCTTCAAACCAATAGTCTGGGTACAATATCATCGAGGACATGAAGAAAACACGAGCCAACATATCACTTTACAAACTCACCTGAATAGCCAACCAATGTGATCTAATTCTTAAGGCTTTCGCTAACCCATCCTCGGCAAGCAGGCCTACCTCAGCGGTAAGAACCATGAGCTCCACACCCTCCTAGGCATCGGTGATCCTCTAGTCCATCATCAACACTGTCAATGTTAAATCGCGAAGGTCCCCGCCCTCATTTCCCCTATCATTTGAGATTTTTAATTTTAATGTCCACAACTACCTTGTTGATTCCAGTCCGTCCACCAATGTCATGCCCATGTCTGTGTGAAACAATTTGAATATATGTCTCAAGAAAACTGATGTCAGGATCATTCAACTTGATAGGTCCCATGTTCCCTCCATGGGCCAGTTGAATAACGTCTTAATACATCTCTCCTCAAATTCTCGAGTCCATAAGTGCATCGACATAGTCGTTGTAGATATTCCCAAAGCCTACAGTCTGCTACTAAGTCAGGATTTATCAAGCAAGATACAAGGATACTTTGCCACGGGCTGGTCCCATTTGTGGCTCTCATAAAAAGGTAGGATTAATTAGATAGAGTTGAAAGCAAGCCCTATATGAAACATATGGTTACCAACATTGAAGAAACCAAAGAACCACTCAACTTTGCGTAAGAAGATCTAGGAATGTGTTTTTTAGAGGCTGCTTTTAGGTGCTACCAAGCTGCTCAATCCCCAGTCTCTCCGAACTCTTAGTTGGAATTTCTCCCTTGCACTCCTTCCCATCCTACCATACCAGAAGGTCCACCTGATGGCTTCGCCATCTCGGGAACATCGTCTGTGAACACATGCAATTTAGAGACATCCAAGAACAAAATTTGGACCCTATACTATGATGGTTCAAAGACTCATGACGGGGCTGGTCCCTGTTGTATATTGAAAGATCCCTAGAAAAACAAGTTCCTAATCTCTTGCAGGTTGGAATTCCTCTTTCAGGTTGGAATTCCAATGCACCAACAATATGACCAAATATGAAGCACTTCTCCTGGGCCTCAAGAAAGCGATCAACTTCAAAGTTGGCTACTTGAAGGTAATTGGTAGCTCTAAAATCATCACCCGGTAGGTATGCAACACTATTCATTACCTGTCCCCCCATTTTAAAGGGTATCAACAAGAGGTATGGCATTTGATTTCTGATTCAATGCTTTTGATATTAATTCAATATTTAGAATGCACAATGCAGTAGCCGATACGTTAGAAAATTCTTTTGCTAGGTTTACCCCATTAAGGGATGTTTTTTCTATTGAAATTGTATATAAGCCTACGGTTCAAATAATGTGACTAATTTCCGCATTTTCAATGATGATCAACAGGTGCTAGATTTCATTTTAAACATATATGTATTCAAGGATGTAGTTATCGAGGAAGAGGATAATGATTTGGCTTTGCAAAAGGAAAGGGAAGAACATAATAGGAACCTAATACCCAAAGGGGTTGTCTCCCTCGAGAAATTATTCGACTTGCAGAATCGATTCTCAGGGCCTCCCAATATAAGGGTGCAAATTTCCACCCTATTACACGAACAAGTGAACCTCGAGACGGAGGTAGACCCATAGTTCATAAATCTTGGTACCAAGTGTACCCCCCATGAGTGTCACTCCTTTATTGAGTTATTTCTTTTTTTTTCTAAATCTGACTAATTCTATTAATTATGAAAATACTGGTACAAAACTTCCAGGACTGCTGCTGTGAGAGCCAGACAGTCTGGGTAGATTAACTCTGCTATCCTTAAGAAGTCGGGGTCGCCCAGTGTGGGAAACCGACCCATTGTTCATCAATAGTTGGGCCGCCCATAGTAGGGAAACCGGCCAGAGACTTAAACAAAGCATGTAGATATTTTTAAAAACAAAGCAAAAATCATCAAAATGCTCAACAAGTGAGCTTCTAAAACAGTTAATCATGATGAACCCAGCAATGAGTGAGCCCAAGGAGTAAGCTCTTGTCCTCAGGGGACAGCGGTTCCTCTTCCACCCTGCAAGCGTACTCATTTCCTGTGCTGCTGTCTTCCTGTTCTTCCTGCCTGTCAGAATGCTTGTTCTGGCGCTGTACTTCAGTGCTAATATCTGCGTGAGGGGAGGGAATGGGGCAAGGATCAGGGGCAGGGGAGTAAGTAGAGAGGGGAATTTCCTCCCGGAGGGATACAGTGATGAGGGCAGTGATGATGGAATCATAAGAAGTGCAGTGGAAACGAAATTCCGCGTTTTGGGAGGTCTGCCGGATGGAGGTGCCACGAGCTCTGTAGAAAAAAGGAGAGGGCTGCCCGGGATGGGTGATATCATCTGAGGGAAGGGGCTGACCGGAAGGATTAGGACAATTCATAGGGGGAGAGAATCCGGGAGGTTCAGAGTGAGCTACAGGAATGTCAGAAGCATTTTGAGTGGCTTGCGCCCTGCCTCGACCTCTGCCTACTAAGCTACCCCTGCCTCTATTTCTTCGACGGCCATCACGTGAAGAACGCGGGGGGGTGTTGTCACCTCCGTCCGAGGAGGAGCTAAGGTCAGAGTGGGGCAGAGGAGGAAGGCCAGAAGAGCGCCCTCGACTCACGCCTCGACGAGGCCTCATTCTTTGCCGTAGTCGGGGCATGGCATACAGCAAATGACGAAGACGAGGCTTGCCAGAAAGGGGTTCCGGAGAAGGGGTGAGGGCGGAGATGCTACCTGGGTGACTCTGCCTATGCAGGTGGGCAGAAGAGCTGAAAGGGCGGTGACGAAGAGCCTGAGAGTTCAAATTAAGAATTGAGGAGGACGGAATACCTGTGAAGGTGGCTCTCGAGATGTCATAAGAGTCAGAAGCTCCGCAGCAAGAACTGTTTGTGAAGTGAACGCCCGGCAATGTCTCTAGACAGGCCCAGACGCTGCATCTACGCCCTGTAGCCGTCTTGCAACTGGGAATTGCCGCACCAGGAGGGCATTCGCTTCTGAACGGGAGCAAGAATCGCAAATGGTTTCCGTCTGTCTGCCTCTCGTCCATCGTGACCGCCAAAACCAAATATACACCGTTTCTTTAAGCTCCATCATGTGTACACACAATTTTGTCGTATCCATGCACATTGATGGCGCAGGACCGAGCCACGCGAGGCTGCGGGCATGGCACCGGTGTCTTTGGATTCATGGGTGCTGCAAGAGGCCCTTTAATGCTTTATTGAGTTATTTAATAAGTAACAAGGTTTATTTTCCTGGACATACGATGAGCTACGAAAGTACGGCACGAGAATTATCCAACATGTGATACCGCTAAAGGAATGCGTCAAACCATTTCAACAGAAGATAAGAAAAGTAAATCCAACTTTGGAACCAATGATTCAAAAAGAACTTAAGAAGATCTTGGATGCCTACATCATTTTTAAATTCCAACATTCGACGTAGGTGTCAAATTTGGTCCCAGTCCACAATAAGTCTGGTGCAATCCGCTTATGTGTAGACTTCAGAAATTTAAACTGATTTTTTGATAAGGATAACTACCTGGTGCCCCCCATGGAGAATATTCTTCAAACGGTATCAAGGTCAGAAATGTTTTCATTGTTGGATTTTTCCTTGAGATACATCCAGGTGCTCGTGGCAGAGCCAAATCGTTTGAAGACAACATTCAAGACTAAATGGGGGACATTCGCGTTCAGGCGCATTCCCTTTGGCCTAATTAATGTTGGGGGAACCTTCCAAATGGCCATGGAAATCACCTTCTGAGGGCCAATGGGAAAAAATGTGGTGGTCTACCTTGATGATGTCATTATGTTCTCCAAACGTAGACATGACCACCTACACCACCTAAAATAGATCTTTGAGAGGTGCCGAAAATACAAAATCTCGTTGAACCCGAAGAAAAATATTTTCGCAGTCTTAGAAGGAAATTTTTTGGGCCACATCATAACTCGAGATGGCATAGTGGTAGACCCAGACTGTGCAAAATCCATCACCCAAATTTCTCCCCCGAGCAATAAGAAAGCCATGCAGTAGTTTCTCGGGAAAATTAACTTCCTTCGAAAATTGATTTCGGACTTTGTGCAAATCATGAAACCTCTACAAAATATTATTAAGAAGAATGCATATTTTAAATGGATTCTACCCAAGAAAGAAGAGTTTGACAGTATTAAGAAATCCATCATGGAAGCACCTGCCCTACATAGCCCAGATTTTAGCAAAGTCTTTATCTTGTATACTTTTTCCTCAGATTCATCACTCGGAGCCTTCCTGACCCAGAAAGACAGCAACAATGACGAACGGCTAATATATTTCATGAGCGTAGGGTTGCAAGGTGTTGAGTTGAACTATCTGGACATCGACAAGCAAACCTATGTAGTATATAAGGTAGTTAATCACTTTAGGCCATACATTTTGAAGAACCATGTCACGGTGTTCGTACCTCACCCAATAGTATGCTCATTTTTTGTGCAACAGGAGCTAGGTGAGAGACGAGGCAACTGGATGGCATGACTTCAGGAGTATGACCTAGAATTAAAACCTACACACAATGTCAAAGGGCAGGGGTTGTGCCAAATGGCTTCTAAAGCTGCCAACCCACGGAACAATGATGAGGGGTGTTGGGAACATGAGATAGAGATGTACCAGAACAAGGACACATTCCAGAAAAATTACCCATCATGGTACACAGATCTCCTACAGTATCTCGATCTCAGTATCATGGAACCCACCTTGACGGCCAAGCAGAAATGAGCAATAAGGCTGAAAGCCTCATCCTATAGAATTTTTCAAGGCAAGTTATTCCGCAAACATCACAACGGTGTCTTGCTACATTGTTTAGAACCCAACAAGGCCCAACAAGTCTTAAAGGAACTACATGATGGCTCATCTGGTGGACACTACATAGGAGATGCTACAACTCACAAGATTATGTGTACCGGGTTTTATTGGCCCACTCTGTTTAAATATGCTAATGCCTATGTTCGAAAATTCCCCTCGTGCCAAAAGTTTGCCAGTAGAGAATCTAGGTCATCCACTCCACTACAGTCTGTCGTAGTGGAGGAACCATTCCAACAATGGGGCCTAGACGTGATCATAGAAATATTTCCACACTCCTCCAAGCAACACCGATATATCCTCACGGCCATAGATTATTTCATAAGGTGGGTTGAGGCGATACCTTTACGCCAGATCAACGACCAAGAGGTAATATATTTCATTACTCAGTACATCATGACCAAGTTTGGTGTCCCAACCTCTCTCGTCTTTGATAATGCTACATATTTTTCATCATTTAAGTTATATGAAATCGCTCTTGAAAATGATATTTTTTTGAAACATTATTCCAACTACTACCCCTAGGGGAATGGATTAGCTGAGTCAAAAAATTAGAATTTAATCTGGATCATCAAGAAAACCCTGCTATCCCAACATCAAAACTGGCACAATTACCTTAACGATTCCCTTTGGGCTGATCAGGTCACACCTAAACCCTCCCTAGGAACCTCCCCATTTTTCCTAGTCTACGAGAAAGAAGCCATCCTTCCCCATAATCTCTCCCTTCCTGCCCTTTATTTGTCCCAAGAAACACATGGAACCCCATGCCCCGCTCTACAAACCCGCATAGACACCCTACTAAAACTAAAGGAGGAGAGACTAAAGGCCAGGGAAAAATTTTCCATCCACCTAATCCAAATAAAATGATGGACAAAAAATCCGCTAGGAACAAGGTCTTTGAAATTTATGATCTCGTCCTCAAGTGGGACAAGGATCATGAAGATAGGGGAAAACACGCCAAATTCCAAGCCCTATGGACAGGCCTGTTATAGATCAAAGAAAATGTCGGACCATACAGATAGAGACTCCAAACCCTGGAAGGGAGGACTGAGGTCCTCCCGATAAAAAACCACGACCTCAAAAATTACTTCACTTGATGGCCCCTCGGTTGTCACCATACTTTATGCCATAGTTTTGTTTTATTTCTTTTATCGCATATGCCATGTTTCTTTGTTTTGTTTGGTTGTTTTAAATAAATGGCTTTCCCTGAGAAAATCCCCAAAATTTGATCCTCAATGCCTTAATTATAAGGATCGACATAGTAGTTACTCAATAGGAAAGTTGTACCTGAATATATGCCTACGAAGAATCATCCCTAAAACATAAGTGGCCTAAGTTTGTCTGTGATAACCGCTTCATGGGAGGAACTCGACCGAGTCATAGGACCTAAGTGCCAATAGCTGATCCGGCTCATCAACTTGGAAATCAATGTTAAAAAATTATCAATGAAATGAGGTCACTAGATGAAAGGAGAAAGGAGCTAACCTCTAATGGTAAAAGGGTATTCAGAAAAACTCAAAAGGTCTCCAAATAAAAGACCGGGAGCAACCTCTCTTGCAAGTAACATAAATCGGGATCCCTCATTCGCCCAGGAAATGTTTTCCACATACAAACAAGTGCCTCGAGAACATACAAATAAGTGCCTTAAGCACATACAAATAAGTGCTATTAGAACACAAAAAAAGGGCAAAGGATTGAGAAAGGTTTCCTGTGGAGAAAGGTAATGCGACGAATCCATCGAGGTATTGACCAGGCTCGCTGGCAACGAAGCAACGTTCATGAATCCTAGGTAGTGACTCTGCTGGGGCCCATCGAGCTCACTGGAAGCAGAGCAACTTGGGAGACCAAATAATTATACTGAATCCCTTGAAGTCGTGAGATTATTACAACCCCTTTTGTCCGGTCCCCAGATACGGAAGGCATGGTGAACAGCATTCCGCGTAGTGAAATCGGATGAAGTAAACACATGAAGGCCATAAAGGAGGCCAATGGGACCCACAAAAGTGGAAGGAAGGACCTGTTGAGCCCCCCCACCCAAAAAAAGATTAAACATAGGTAGAGATTCTAGGTTCTACCAGTGAATTGCCAATTTTTGTAGCCGCTACAACAACCTCCAAAATTTAGCACCAGTTTGAAATTTTAGAGCCAATGTTGTTTTGATAAGGGTAGGCCTATTACCAACATCAACCTTGAGCCTCATAAAATTCCACTTTGAGTAGCTAACCCCAAACCAAGAGATGACTCCAAGTTTTCCTAAGTAAAGTCGCAAACTCACAAACTCGCTCCCCCCTCAATCTTTAGCAATTTGCGACTTAGCGACCTTGCGACCCGACCAAAGTCACCAAGTTGCTAGGTCGCAAATCATGTCAAAATCTCATTTCTGCTACCATGCGACCTTGTAACCCAGCAACCTCCAGGTCGCAAGGTTGCAAGGTCGCAACCACACATAAATGAACCTGCTTTGTGACCTTGCAACCTCCATTAACTCCCACAAGTGTGACCCCTTTATAAATAAAAGGGTCACGTAGGTCACATTCAACCTGCGCGACGAAGAAAACAAGACGTCTAACAAGCCAATTGGAGTGAAATTTTTTCCAGTTAAGTCGCTGAAACCTCTTGCAGTTCCTATTTTTATTGGTTATGGCCCTACCTACCCCCAGCCTAGGATATTAATTGCCTTAGATGCCACTTAGTTTCAATTCAGGCCCTCACAGTTATTCTAGCTAGGGCTTCCTTTTCCCTTTGCTCATCATATCATACCTAAACCTATTTTCACCCCTCCTTTTTCTTCCTGCCACTTTGAGCACCCTTTCCTAGCCTTCCTATGATCCTTTCAACCTTGATTTGCTTCCTTCCCTTGTAGTTTTCCCCATTTTTTCTCGCGGTTCACGCCAACATATTTTCCCCTCAGAAAATCCCTAATGCGACCTCATGACCTCGTGACCTCACGACCTCGTTGCTGAGTCTAAAAGTTGCAAAGTCACAAAGACCTGACTATTCACGTAATCGTGACTTTGCGACCTTGCGACCTCACGACCTAGTCACTAAGTCGCCAAGTCACAAATTCAGGATTGTTCATGTAGATGTGACTTTGCAACCTTGCGACCATGCTACGAGGTCTCCAGGTTTCATCCCTTCCACTCTAAGACCTTTGCGACTGGTGCATTTTGTAGCGACCCATCCTGAGCAGCCAAAGCCCTAGTTAGTGTAGGAAGTTGTCTCTTCTATTTTTCTTTCATTCCATTTGTCTTATCATGCAGAGCTCGAATGTGTTTCCATCTCTTTGGCCTTAAGCGACATGGGGCCCCTGGTAGTTCGAAGGAGGCACAACAGTGTGGAAGTAGAGCTATCAGAGGGAGACATGCCTCCTCCACCAACTCCCATCTATGGAGACACCACTTTTGTTTTCAGGAAAGGTGCTAAGATGTCATGGTATGAACTCTACCAGGAGTTCACAAACCAAAATTACAGGTAGACCTCATGGACCGACAAGTGTACATTCAGGTTAAGAGGTCCAAGTTGCATTATGTGGGTGCCCACCCACCAATCTTCCCATGCATAGAAGTAATCAAGTGGATCCTCAAAAAGGTGGACTCAAAGCTCTGGGTAATCCGCAATCACGTAAGAAAGCCTTTCGCCAACCTAATCGGGAAGGATGTGAAAGTATACTACTCACTCGCAACTAAAGAGGAGTCTTTCAACGCCGAGTGGATCACCACACATTATCTGTCGGTGCAAGATACCTTGAAGGGTTGATGGGAGGACCCTAAGAAGTTCAAAGGAAAGAAGGATCATTTGTATAAGGCCGAAGGCCTAAGGAAAGTATACAGCCTTTTCTCAGCCATAATGTGCAGGATGTATGGCAAAATGGATGCCACTACCTTCAATGGAACATGGGTTCCTCCTCATGTGCGCAGTCACCACCTACGACACTCATTTTAACTGGGAATATATATTAATATCAACTCTAAGGGTTAACATATCAGCAACACAGGTACAAAAGATGGATTTGCGTCAGATTTTTACATGTCTTCCTACATCATAGATGCAGTATGCTCACAATGTAACTTTGAGGATTGGCCACACAACTGGGACGCAGTGCGCGGTGGGCATATCCATAAAGATCTAAATGTGTTCTAGGATACTAACTACAAGCAAGACATTTATGTCATCTTAGATAATTTTATCACCGCACTCTATCGGTGCCTCTTCAATGAAGATCCTCCCTACATGTCTAGGAGGGCCATGGAGATAGTTGTCAAGGTAGCTCACTCATTCCCCATCAAAGAAGGCACTTGTTTCATTCAAGGTGCCTCATGCATTACCCAAGTTCTTCACTGATAAACTACTATTACAAGAGGTATGATACCAAATGAGGGGTGATTTCTCTATGTAATATCCTTTTTTCAAGATTGCTCATAAATCATGCATCAAAAACACATTTCTAGAAAAAAAAAAAAAAAACACTAAAATGGACTCTTGGATCCCATAAATTAGTCAATATTTAATCTAAATCCAAGAATAGAGCTGAAACCAATCAAACTAGGTGGGCTAAACAAACCTCCCACTCTAGTGTAGCTAAAAATGGTGAAAAACCCCAAGACTGCAAAATGCCGAAGCAACTGCTCAAGGGACTGTGCAGTATAAGAGAGGGTTTACACATAAAATTATAGTATAACAATAGATATACTCATATATTGAAAAATAACACTTAAGAACAGAGATATAAGCTCCTTATACAAAATACAAGATAACCCGGCAAGGGTTTCTTGTCAAGCATTCTATATATAAAATGTGATATTCAGGAAATGAATAAATAATAACTACAACACTAAATTACATGATTGTATAAGTCTGAAATATTTCTGATCTGATTTAGAACCCTCAAGGGCTTCCTCCCATGAAAGGATGAACCTCTCAATCACAAGGAAACACTGCAACGGAGCCACCAAACCATGCAATGAATACTGCCTCTAAAATAGCGCAATCCTTAGAAGAAACAACGTTGGGAGGGTGTGGGAAATGTGTGGTATGATACCACTGATCTGAAATATGCACTGGAGCTCTCCAAACAGATCTCTCAAATGAAGGAAACTTCCCTCCAATGAGAACTACCTCAGAAGCCAGGATTCCAATCCTTTCCACTGCTGCACCCAGCAACACTGCACAATCTCCAAAAAATCTGTGCTGATGTATATGGCTGAAGCTTGGCCTGAAAACCTGATGTGGAAAGATGAATAAAAACTCTCCCAATGATCTACTCAAAGGAAAGAGGTGGGATTCCCACCCGGGAACACCCAGTGCTAAATAGCACTGCAGCTTTGCTAAGCAACAAAGCAGCAACAATTCTTGGCAGCCAAGAATAATAATTCTACAACATGATGAATAATTCTACCATCCTCTTCATTATATAATATGTGATTTTTCTTACCCTTGGCTCCACTCACTTAGGTTAATTCTAACCCAAGTTACATTTCCCTCCAAAATTGCGTTATCCATCCTAGGATTCCTCCTCCACTAAAACTGCGATGTTGACTTGGTCAAAGCAGCTTCATTTTATATTTGTTCACACATGGAGGTGTTTTATTGAGCTAGAAAGAGTGTCTCCTTTCACACTTGGATTTTTTTTATCCTCTTTAGGATACATAGGGGCTTTTCTACCCATTTATTCACCGGCTTAAGCTGCTGCTAACTCTAATGTTCCATTTAGCTTGGAAGCTAAAATTTTGGAACATTACAGTCCTCCCTCCAAAATACTTGCTTTTCCTCAAGAAAATGCATAAGGAGAGAAAATAATCTCCCCTCCTCCTCATGTGTCCTCCCATCAATAGCCTCCATCACTTCATCAAGATAATCTGCAAATACACTGTCATCTGATGCTCCCTCCCAAGTGTGAAAAACCCAAGTGTTTGCATCAATCAAAGGTGGAAAGTGTGAATGGAAACCTACTATTTCTCTCATGGCCTCCAAAAAGTAGGAGTGATGATCATCAAGGTAAATGAGGGCCTCCCTCACCCATGCTATCATCCAAATGAAGTGAGTCACCCTCCAACATGGTAACTCATGAAAAGTCTCCTCCGCCTTGTGCTCCTAAAATGAAGGTGGGATGAATGAATGTACTTGATAGGCAAGAGGGCCTATCCCACGCTATCCTCTTCTCCACTCATGATAAGTGTAGAGGGCATGCTGATCTTGGGCTGAAACATGATTTCCCTCCAATGGCAAGAAGAAGATTGAGCCTCCAAGGACTCTTCCTCCAAAATAATGAGTCATGCCAACTCAAACCATTCCATTAAAGATTAATGGCACATCATCACCACACGGCATACAAACCAGAAAATGGCTGAAGGTTATGTGCAAGTTTGGATGATACATATGGTCTCTCTAGTGGATACATTGCAGTTCTCCCAACTGCTGATTGAGAATGTCATAAGGCAAGTGGTCTTGCAACAAGTTACAAGCTGTATATGTTTGTTCTCCCAACATGCGGAAGTAAGAATCAATGTATATCAGATATACATATATAAAATAACAATACACTTGCCCAAAGTCATGTATATATGGGCTACTATCATCATAAACATTGGCCCTAAAGTGACCATGAAACCCAAAAATACTCTTGCTTTTTTTAGGAGCAATGCATTGTTCAAACATGATGAGAATGTAAAAATACTCAACAGAGTAATCAACAAGTACATAAATGCATTCTCTACCATACATAGTGAGTTGGATGAAAGTGAGATCCTCAAATAAGTCCTTCATGAGAATATACTCATAGAAATCTGCAAGAAGTAGGGATACCTCCTCCCTTTGGAATACCTCATCCATAAGATCATGCTCCTATGTGACAGCACTATAGGCCTCCATAATAAGGCTCCATGACACGTCTCTTTGACATTCCATATGCTAAAGCCATCCACCATCATGCTGCTAAGTGAGAAGATCTTATCCCTATAGGGAAGCCTCTCTTGATCCTCCAAAACTGAAGGGTCGCCTCCTTGCACCATGAATGTGCCTTTATTCTCTACAGAAACATCATGAAAAGTATGGGAAGAATTTTTCCCATACTCTCCCAAGTGTAACCATAGCAACAACAACTTTTTCTGTTGCCTCATCTCTCCCTCATAAAATCTTCCTTTGAACAAGAACACATCATCCATACATGGAAGAAAGATACAATAAAAACAAGATGCCAATTGACAACTGGAGAGTGCATCATGGTCCCTTTCATGGAATCAGTGTAGTGCATCCTGTGCCTGCATCAAAAGAAGAAATAACAAGTTCTTTTCCAACCACTTGTTTACTGCCACAGTCATCTCATAAGATGAAAACATGAAGTTACAATATGGTGCCAATGGTGCACACCAAGAGACATATGGCTTCCCCCACAACTCATCAAAAAGATAGCCAAGATCAATGCTACAAGTAGCTGCAAGTACATCATCATACAATATGCAAGAAGAAGAAAATATTCTTGATACATCATGCTGATCAAATAAGGAAAATAAGTACAATACAAAATGTGAAATTATACCTCCTCCATCATGTACTTGAGGTCTTGAGCTGAAATGGCTCAACTGGAAATTCTCCCTCACTCCCAATGAGTAGGAGAGTGGCTGTGACATCCTCTCTATCACCATCTGGGCTATGCATCTCTCCATATGCTGATATATGTCATGCTGGACGCCCTCCCAAGTGAACTCCTCTGCCAAGGAAATATGTGCATCAAAATGCATGGAAGAGAAATCCTCATGTGTTGCATGTAGCAATTTCTCCTTGAGACTAGAAGCTCTAGTCAAGAAGACTCTGCCATGAAAATATATGACCACATCATCCACCATGTATCTTTCATCTCCATCCAGGTCATCAAGAATCATGCATGCACCAAGATCCTTGGAATACTCTACCAAAATATGAGATCTCCAATAAGGATCAATCCTCCTAAGAGACAGTGTTGATGATCTGGAATGTGTAGCTCCACTCATGTTGTTTCCTACTACTTTGACATCCCCCATGCCAAAGTTCTCCTCCAAAATCTTCAACTCTCCAAAATCCAAGAGTGGTGAACCCAAAGACAAGATATCTCTCATCAACTGAAGATTAGGTGGCCTCCCAGGTGGAATGCCTCCATGTAGTGAGACATCAATGTCAAGAGTAGACTGCATATATGATTGGGCAACCTTGCCCTTGCCCTCACTGTGAAAATCAGTCTACCTCATCCTTGCATTAGCCTTCTGAAACAGAGAAGGGTGTGTGCTCCTCATCAACTAATGCTACTCTTCCTCCCTTTCTTCTCCTTCCAGCTGCAATGTTGCACAATCATGCTGCTCACTAATTGTGCTTGGACCTCTATGTATGAGATCTTGGGGAACTTATTGCAAAGATACAAGAATCCCTCCTGTTGGAGCATGTGCTCCTCCTCCCTCTACATGAGGCACAGGATGTGCTCTAGATGTGACAACGATGTTGCCCTCTTCTTCATCAATGTGTGTAGGAAACACCTCAACAATTGATCCCTTTGTGAAAAAGTGATCCCATGCCCTCTGGTTCAAAAATATGAACTGGAATTTTTGCTTCTGGAAATGTGTAATGCAAGACATCATATCTTCTCATGGTTTTATGAAATGGAGCTTCCTCCATCACATGCAAGGTTTTTTTTTCTCAATTTTTCCTTGCTCATGTGTCTCAGGAAGTTTTTCACCAAACCTCTCCATCAATGTTTTTATGAATCTTCCAAAACAGAAAGTATTGGCATTATTTAAAGAAAAATATTCAAAAATCCACCATGCATGAGCCTTACCTCTGAAATTCAGCACTGCAACTATGATAGCTTCATCTCCAGAAATATGGTGCAGCTGCAAATAGGAGTTTAGCTCCTTCACCCAAGCTCCAAATAAACATGTAGGTGATCCGGAAAAAGTAGATAGAAGAAATATATCTGCATCCTGCTATTGGCTCTTCTCCATATGGATCTTGCAAAACTCTTGGAAATCAGTATGATCTCTAAACCTCTTAGTTTGAGATTCATACTCCTGCAACAAATCACTAAGTGTCATTCTCTTAGGCATTCTTCCTCCTCCCATCCATCTCAGGATAGCTCTGGGAATTTGACTGCACTGTGCATCATGGAGTGAAGCTGCATGCTCACACTCACCATGTGAAAATCTAGATTCATCTCTAGAATCAACCTCCTTTGGATATTTCATCTCCAATCTCCTTTCCTTCAGCTCTCCCTGAAAGCTCTTCATATATTTTGGAAGAAGCTTTATAAGATTGTATTCCTATTTTCCTACACAAATTAAAGCTTCCTAGCTTCTGTCCATCTCTCCTTCTTCTTATAGTTGGATCTCATAGCCTGAGCCAAGAGATCATGCTTTGATACCACTGTAATATCCCTTTTTCAATATTGCTCATAAATCATGCATCAAAAATGCATTTCCAACAAAAAATGCAATAAAACACTGAAATGGACTCTTGGATCCCATAAATTAGTCAATATTTAATCTAAATCCAAGAATAGAGCTGAAAAAAATCAAAATAGGTGGGCTAAACAGACCTCCCACTCTAGTGTAGCTAAAAATGGTGAAAAACCCCAAGACTGCAAAATGCCGGAGTAGATGCTCAAGGGACTGCGCAGTCTAAGAGAGGGTTTACACATAAAATTATAGGAGAAAAATAGATCTACTCATATATTGAAAAATAACACTGAAGAACAGAGATATAAGCTCCTTATACAAAACACAAGATAACTCGGCAATGGTTTCTTGTCAAACACTCTATATATAAAATGTGATATTTAGTAAATGACTGAATAATAATTGCAACACTAAAGTACATGAGTGTAGAAGGCTGAAATATTTTTGATATTATGTAGAACCCTCAAGGGCTTCCTCCCATGAAAGGATGAACCTCTCAATCACAAGGAAACATTGCAACGGAGCCACCAAACCATGCAATGAATACTGCCTCTAAAATAACGCACTCCCTAGCAGAAAAAAAACTATGAAGGTGTGGGAAATGTGTGTTCTGATACCAATGATCTGAAATATGCTCTAGAGCTCTCCAAACAGATCTCTCAACTGAAGGAAACTTTCCTCCAATGAGAACTAGCTCAGAAGCCGGGATTCCAATCCCTTCCACTGCTGCACCCAGCAACACTGCACAATCTCCGGAAAAGATGTGCTGATGTAGATGGCTGAAGCTTGGCCTGAAAAAATAATGTGGAAAGATGAATAAAAACTCTCCCAATGAGCTACTCAAAGGAAATAGGTGCGATTCCCACCCGGGAACACCCAGTGCTAAATAGCACTGCAGCTTTGCTGAGCAACAAAGTAGCAACAATTCTTGGCAGCCAAGAATAATAATTCTACAACATGATGAATAATTCTTCCATCCTCTTCCTTATATAAGATGTGAGTTTTCTTTCCCTTGTCCCCACTCACTTAGGTTACTTCTAACCCAAGTTACATTTCCCTCCAAAATTGCGTGATCCATCTTAGGATTCCTCCTCCACTAAAACTGCGTTATTGACTTGGTCAAAGCAGCTTCATTTGATCTTTTTTCACACATGGAGGTGTTTTATTGAGCTAGAAAGAGTGTCTCCTTTCACACTTGGAGTGTTTTTATCCTCCTTAGGAGACTTAGGGGCTTTTCTACCCATTTATTTACCGACTTAAGCTGCTGCTAACTCTAATGTTCCATTTAGCTTGGAAGCTAAAATTTTGGAACATTACACTCTAGGACACCGAGCAAGGGCAAGAAGAAACCATGGCCTACTCTCCCGGTCACTATTGGTGCCTACACGATCAAAGACTTCAAGGAAGTGCAATTAGAATCTTAACACATAAAGGGCTTCCATTTCGTAAACTTAGCCCACCGGTCCTATGACCCTGAGAGGATCATCCCCACACACTGCAAGTGGGCCAAGTTCAACTGGGCTTATCAGCACATAGAGTGCGGTGTGGAAGAGGAGGTAAAAAATTGGTACAACGCACTTAGGGAAGCAACCCCTGAAGAGGAAGCCGACTTGGATGGAGACCAAGGAAGTCAACACCAAGATGATCAAACTTTATAGGAAAGAGAAGATGCCATGAATCAGAAAAACCCCACAGGATGAGCATCGACCTCATATTCCTAAAGGTGAAAGAACAACACAAGAAGTGATCCCCCTAAGAATCAAGAGGAAGGAGGAGCTAAAGAGGCCGAGGCACAACTAAATGCTGAGCAAAAGTAAAGAGAAGAAGAACTCAAGAAAGCCCAAGATGCTCTGGCACAACAAGAAGAAGAATAAAAGCAAAGGAAATAAGCCAAAGAATAGCATAAGAAATGGAAAAGGGATGAACATAGAAAGAAGCAAGAAAAAGAGGCCCACAAGAAGAAAGAAGAATAATTTCAGCAGAGAAAGGAAGAAGAGAACAAGTTGAAACAAGAACAGGATAGGGAAGAAGAAGAAAAGAAGAGGGAGGAGGAAGAAGTTGAGAAGCAATGAACAGAGACATCCAAGGAGGCGGAGGGAAGCAGATTGAAACCCTTGCAAACCGAGAAGAGGGCATAGCTGCCACCTATTGACATACCCTCGGCAACCCCCATGACAGGGGGACACCTCCCACTTTCAGAACTCAGTATCCTCGAGGAACACGAGGATGATGTTTTGGATCTAACGAGATTATCTTGCGATTAGTACACTCATAATATCAGACAAGAGAGGAGGAAATTCCTTGCCCAGAATCTAGTCGAGCCTCTGGCAGTAACCATGGAGAAAGACATAGTCCTGGACACCATGACCAACCCCATAATGATAGCATCAGTCAGAACCTCTTTTGCAGCAGCCACTGAAGAAAATTTCAGCAGGATGAGTCGATAAATCTTATTTTTGCAAAATAGGCTCTGTGCATCTAAGCAAAAGTCCGCTCAAGAAGAAGAGGAAAAGAAGGCCCCAGAGACCGAAAACCAAAGGCTCCAACTTGCACTCACTTAGGGCAGCGGACTACAAGCCGCTATTCAAGGGGAGTTGGACATCCTAGGAAATACCATGATACAGGTCTACAAGGAAATGATGACTTTGAGACAAAAAATCACTCCCCTGGCAGGGGTATAAACAAAAATGAGGAAAAATTTTGTACAAATAAAGGAAGCCTCTACAACATTGGACAACATCCTTTAATGGTTTGAAATATACCCACAGGCCCCTTCCACCTTGCCAAAGAAATAATGGATCTACACTCAGAATGACAAAGTGAAAATGCGAATGAAACTACAATATGGAGATAAGCTCACAAAGGATGTGGATAGGGTGATGGTCACCTATAAGCATCTCATCAATGGTATAGACTTGATGGCAGAAGTGCACCACATACCTTCCATAGGCACACTAACCAAACAAAGGATGCGAGAGGAGGTAATGCAATATATCCAGTTGTTCTTAGAACCAATCAAGAAGGAATCCAGCTCGAAGGACCTCCCAACCTCCAAATAAAGCATCATCTACTACGTTTTTGCACCAAGATGGCCTCTTTGTCCAATCAAATCAACACAAAGAGACGCACACTAGTTCCACATGCTCTTGAATATTTTCATAGACTGGGAGAGGACATGCCCCAAATTGCTCCAATGGTCGTTGAATACCAAGCCTGGTAGACCTACCTCAAAGAAAAATAGTAGGTAGAAACCCCAGGCCTCTCCATCACAAAGTTTCTCCCTTGAAATAGACTAGATTGACAGGTCACAAAGGCAGGCAGGTCGCAGGTCGCAAAAGTTGTCCAGCCGCAGGTCGGAACCCCACTGAGGTCGCAAGTCACAATTTATCCTAGGTTGCAGACCATCCCAACGGTGGGGAAGATGAAAGGACAAGATAGCCCAAAAGTCACTTTTGATTCTATATGTACTCCCTCGAGAGAGAATGTAAGGTCGTTTTTCAGACTCTAAAAGGAGAGAGAGAGATATAAATGTACATCATTGAATGTATGATTCCCAGAATGAATACAAATGAATGTCTTGGACTCCACTAATGGATCTGATGGAAACTTCCATGTATTAACATTAAGAATATTTTTAGTTGATTACTCTAGGTTTCTGTTCATACATCGTTTATATGTTTGAGCTCTTTTTATATATGAATGGTGTGTGATGGTTAAACATAGGAATGTGTTAATGACTTAGTTGTTGATATTTCCCTAATCTTTTGGAAATGTTCTTAAGAAATTGAAGGGTGTTTGATCATAGTTAACTGTTTCTCTTAATGTCAAATGAGCCTCTATACGAGCATGGCCCTAATGATGTTTTTCTAACAATACTTATTTCCGTTGCATATTTTAAATCTAGATTTTCTATTCATGGTGTTTCATTTTTAGGGTAATCCATTAACCATTTGTATTGTTTCATTCAAGTAGCCATAAATTCTCATGATCGTAAATCACATCTCTACCTAAGGAAGGGTGTATATCTCATCAGCAGAATGGAAACTGGGCCCACATACTGGATGGGATCCCTATCACAAATGGCGTAGATTCTTGTTGGGATTCTATACTGGGGAGATCCCCTTATTTTTGGCAAGGCATTTTTTCATGTCAACAAAACCTTATTTGGTAGAGACTCTCATGTGATGGTTTATGATACATAAGATTGTATTTCATTGTTGGTAATTTATGGTAGAGTCACTGCAAAAATGATTCCTGTTATATTTATATATCCAACAAAAATATGGAAATTCTAGTGTTATTGGCCTATTTATGTAGTTTAATGGAACCTCTGACCCACTCATATTCATAGCTAGTTGTCAAAACCACTAAATGATGCACATGATGTTCCACTCTAGTAATTAATGCATAAACTTATGCAAACCATAGAGCCATTTCTATGAAACTAGAATTTACATATAAAATTGTGGAAATTAATGGATTATTGATCAGAACTATGGGAAATGTTTTGTGCTACTTTCCAATTTTAGGGGAAGGATAAATCATATGCTAGGTTACTTTGACACATTCATAGTTCCCAAAAATGGAGCACTCATAGTGTCTAATCATAGGTTCCACAATTGGGGACTCCATAGAAGTATATGTTGCAAAGGTGAACCGCACACAAGATAATATTGCATAGAAAAATCACTATAATGTTGACCTTACAAAATAGCTTCAACATTTACAATTTGAGTAAATAGAAGGTCACCACATATTTTAGGATTTAGGCGATATCGATAATCCAATAGTTAAACATATTATTATGAGCCACTAGAGATGAAGCAAGTTAATATTGGGACTAAAGCTAAGGTAAACATTACAATGTTGGGGATTACTAGGATGAGCTCCCTTGTCTGTAGTCAGTTTTGGGGAAGCACTAGTTGAATTGTGCATGGTGTCATTTTAAAATATCATTCAAGGGTAAATTCAAGTGAAATAATAAGGGGTTTTTAAGCATATTTTAACAATTTGGATTCATGGTTCGGTTCTAGTCTGAAGGAACTCAACTACTCTGGCAGTGCCCCGCAAAGATTCGCCTCCATACCTATTGAGTCCTTACATATTTCAAGCTTGCTTGATAGATTTATATTAGGCTTGGGTTATTTCTTTCTTTCTTCAATATCTCCTAGATTTCTTTCCCATCTCACACACACCTACCTTTCCTTTAGTGGATGTAGACCGGTCACCCTAGTCAAACCACTTAAAAAAGAGAGATGATGATTGGTTATAATCATCCTTGAAAGTTGAGTCTCATTGTTCGAATCCATGCATCTCATATGACTATTATGACTAGTCAAATCAAGTATTTCACTTCCCTTAGCAGATATCAATGGACTATATTAGGAATTTGACTTCTGTGATCCATAAAATGTGTATAAGAATTTTTCGGTGAAAATCACATGTAAGAAATTTTTTCGATGCGTTTCGAACCAACCAATGTGGTTCATCATCGAAACCACACTGGCTGGTTCGAAACACGTCGACAAAAATTTCTTACATGTGATTTTCACCGAAAATTTCTTATACACATCAACAGACCAATATTGTTTTCTCTTTTTATGCTTTTTCTGGTTTGTTAGTATTTGTTTTTATTTGTATTAGTGGTACATTTGGTTTTATTGGTTTTATTGGTATTCATTAGGATATTCTAGAAATGGATGTGGTTGGTTAAAAAAATAAAAAATATCTAGACATGCAGGACAATGGGCATTTCGAATTTGGGCAACTCAATATCACTTTTATGAAAAATTATTCTAAGAATTCCTTCTTCAAATACATGATTATTGAGATTGGTTTGAACATCCTTTTAAGGTTTGGTGTCTTTGACCTCAATTCGTATAATGTGAGGTGTTGTGTATCAGGTCAAACCTATATCATATATTAGAGGGGGTATCGTCCCAACTTCATCCATGGTTGTAATATGTGGGGTTTTGCTTCCACATGAGAACTAGTATTGGGCAGTTGTGTAGGAATGGATTTGAAGTCTCAAAATTCATCACCAAAAGAAAGCTTTGGCTATGATATGGAATGCATCCAATAACCAATAACCCAATTATGAAAGCCCAAAATAAAAACTAAGAATTTTGCAGGGCAGGATATGAGTTAATCACCAGGGCCTTCAATGTTTAATCCTCCTCTCATCCTCTGATCTACTTCCCCATTTCGCCTTCAGGGTTCTCTCAGCAGGGAGGTAGACTTCACCTTTAGGGTTTTCTCAGCATAGATGAACTCCAGGGTCAGTGGGGATGAATCAGACTGATCACGATAGACTCTTTCGGGAATTTTGATATTTATTTAATATTATATCGACTCTATTAAACTGAGGAAGGGGGGTTGAATCTGTGTGGGGTTAATTAATTAAAGCATGATTTCAACAAATTGGTAAATGTTAAGTGGTGGATTGGTACTTAATGGTAGCCTTGGAACAAGTAACAATAAACTTCACATCAATGATAATTGGTTTCTAGCTAGCCATCATTTTTACATTCATGGGGACTCATGTATTTAATGATTGGAAGTAGGAGCATAAGAGACATTTAATAAATTATGTGTGATTCATTGAGGCATCATTCCTTTTCATATAAATGATGTTGATGTTGATGATGATGATGACGACGACGACAATGTTGTTGATGATGATGATGCTGGCGATAATTATGATGATGACGATGATGATGATGTTAATGATGATGTGGATGAAAAATATGATGATGATGATGATGGTGTAGATGATTAGGTTGATGAAGATGAAAAATATGATGGTGATTATGATGATTTTGATGAGGATGATGATGTAAAATATGACGATGAAGGATAATATTTTTTCTCAAATGTAAGGGTAAGGATTTTTCTCAACCTCTCGACTATGAAGTACATTATAAGCCCACAACTAGTAAATAGTAATAAATAATTTCATCTCCTTGACATTTATATGTGTTGTAATTTTTTCGTTTGATTGTAAAATTATTTTTGTGAGACGTATTTGAGTCTCAAAACCCTCCCATATCGTCAATGCATGCATCTACCATAACCATGTCAAATTTTAGTGCATACGAGCACAAACTGGAAAAATTTCAACGTTGGCCCCATTCTCAAGTCACATCATGACTATCTCAAGGGACTTCAACATCCCTCTAGAAATCAATTCACCGAAACTTGAAAAGGATAGATAGTGAAAAACAATAACACTTTCAGATGATAATGATGGTGATGAGAATAATGGTGACGCATCTTGGTAATAGAGAAACAAATATATTAGTCAACAAAAATCATTATCTCATCAATAAAAATAAAATAGTATCATTTGTTAGTACCATGTTTCATAATCAATCAATTATAAACCATATTTTAACACCTAAACATTGGTTTAGTCAATTTTATAAAAATCATTATGAGACCCCTTTATGGAAACTTTGTTGTTACTTGCCATGATATATAAGAGCCCACGATTTATAGATGCTCAACATGATGACAAAGATGACAATGATGGTATTAATGATGATGATGATGATGATGATGATGACAATGACGTGGATGAAAATTAAAAGGAAACCCCCTTTTTTATGTATATTTATTTATTTTTATTTTGGTGTTTCAAATGAGTCTTGGTTATTTAATCGTAGTATAGGTAAGTAGATAACAACCTCTAGTAATAATAATTGATTTTTAGTCTCAAGAACCATTGATAATTCATTGAACCAACACATATGATCATTTTATCTTAAAATTCACATCCAGGAGCGATATATCCACCAGGAATAGGTTAGTTATGAACCAATAACAGGTCTTAAGGTCTAACATGGTAAGAACCTAGTAACATGGATATTTTAGATGGATAATTTCATCTCCTCAGCATTTATGTTATACTTTTATCATTTTTTTGTCAAATTCTTTGTGTGGGTTGTATTTGAGTCTTCAAACCATCCCATACAGTGAATGCATGCATCACAAAAAGTAACAATAAGATTGACATCAATGATAATTGGTTCCTAGATAGCCATCATTTTTCCATTCATGGGGACTCATATTCTTAAAGATTGGAAGTAGGAGCATAAGAGACATAATAAATTATGTGTGATTCATTGAGGCACCATTCCTTTTCATATAAATGATGTTGACGATGATGATGATGATGATCATGTTGATGCAGATGATGATGATGTTGATGATGATGATGATGATGATGATGATGATAATGACGATGACGACGATGATGTCGATTATGATGATGTTAATGATGATGTGGATGATAAAGATGAAGATGATGACGATGACGACGATGATGATGATGATGATGAAGATTAAAACATGATGGCGATGATTACAATGTTGATGATGATTATGATGATGAAGTGTAAGAATTTTTCTCAAATGGAAGGGTAAGGATTTTTCTCAACCTCTAGACTATGAAGTACATTATAAGCCTTCAACTAGTAAATAGTAACAAATAATGTTAGGGCCCTATATTACTGGTGTAGTCCCTTATTGTTGTTAGTGTAGCCCCTTTATTTTTATTTTTGTAGCTGTGTAGTCCACATATTGTTAATATTGTGCCCTTACATTATTATTGTTAGGTCGACTAGGATTACATTGTGACCCCATGGACTCCTATATATAGAAAGGAGGTTTTGTCATTTGTGTCATCAAATAATTATTCATTTATTTAATGTAAAGGAAGTTTCCCCCTTGAAGAGGCTGATTTCTAAGGCGTTGATCTATATTTTCTTATATTTTTTAATCTCGTTTCATAACATTTGGTATTAGAGCTTTGGATTATAGGGTTTCGCTGCTTCAAATAGGTCATCGTGGAATTGTCGCTATGAAGTTTTTTCTACAAATGTTCAAAATCTAAAAACAAAACCCAATTGCGCTAAAATATAGAGGAACATTGTGGAAAAATTTCAGATCTTGGTTCACAATATTTTCGGAGATATGATCTGCAGAATTTAGGATTTTTGAAGGCTCCCAAATTTCATCTCAAAGAGGTGACCTTGGGAAAATCATCATAACTCTCTCTCTCTGAGCATCATATTTTAATTCTATAAAATTAGGACGAAAATAAACAAATTGTAGTTTCCTGTGTATCAATTTCAGAGCCAAAGGAGGAAACAGTGACACATGGAATGCCATACAAGTTCACTCTACTAAACCAATCCACAATTAAGTCATTGTGGAAGATTAGGCATAACTTTTCCTTGAAGAATCCAAATTAGGTCTGACCCATGGCATTGGAAATATGATTTAGAGGGCTACTAAATGATTGAAGATAAAATCTTGGTAATTTGAAACTACAGAGATACACCAATTTCAAATATTGAGCTCCTCAAAAGCAAGAAAAATGTGTGTATTTTTTTTTTAAATTGCATAAGTCTTGTTTAAAAAATCAGTTTGAATTTATTCCAAGGGCATATTGAAGCATATATATCAGTATTGGGTTCAAAAATTCCCCCTAAAAATAATTCAACACCCATTAATCCCTCAGAAGGCTCTACTATGACACATGAAGAGGAATAAGTGCAACATGATATATCAAAATGACAATAACAAGTGAAACAAATTTTTCTCTTGCAAAGAGTAAAAAAATATGAAGTGGAAGCTAATATGGATGGTTTGAAGAAAGGCATGGAAGCTTAGATGGATGTTTTGAAGAAATACGTGGAAGCTAAAATGGATGGTTTGAAGAATGACATGGAAGCTAAGATGGATGACGTGGAAGCTAAGATGGATAGCGTGGAAGCTAAGATGGATGGTATATAAGGAAACATGGATGGTTTGAAGAAATCTGTGGAATCTAAGATGGATCGTATAGAAGGAAACATGGAATAGTTGAAGAAATACATGGAAGGTTTGAAGGAAGGTTTGAAAAATTTGATACAAGAAAAGATTCCCAATGGCAAAAAGGTAGTAGAGGAAGCTCATGAGGAGAACAAAAGAAATGTTAATGGTGATTTCATAGACTCTAATGTTGGATTTAAGACCCACCATATTCCAAATATAGATATGAGGAATTTTAATGGCAAGGATCCAATAACTTGGATACTAAAAATGGAGCAATACTTTGAACTCCATAATACGAAAAACACACAAAAGGTAAGCATTGAAACTTTATATTTAGAAAAAAATTAGTTTGTATGGTATCGATGGATTTTTTATCATAAACCACTGGTCACTTGGTCAATTTTTATGGAGGAAAGGATAACACATTATGAGGATACAAAGAGAAACACCTTCTTTAGCCAATTGATAAATCCCAGACAAAAGGGTTCAATGATGGAGCACATTGAGGACTTCCAAAAGTTGAATATAAGGGTAAGTAATATTCCAGAACATAGGATTGATGTATTCATAGGGACTCTAAAGGATAACATCCAACATGACTTTTTCCTTTGGGAACCTGATACATTGGAGAAGGCGTTTAGGTTAGAAAGTAAAATTGAAAGAAAAATTATGGCGACAAGGAAGCATACCACTCAAAACTATAAGTATGGAAGTGTTGCTACTCCTAGACTTCCACAACCTACAAGGTTGACATGACAAAAATCGGAAGAAAAAAGAGCAAAAGGGCTTTGCTATAGTTGTGATATAAAATACGCTAAAGGTCATATTAAGTGTGTTGAGAAGAAATTATTTTACATAGATTGTGAAGAGGAGGAAGAAAAGGAACAAGAAACTTCAAAATAAGAGGATATACACTAGGAACCAACCTTAGAGGAAGAAGAAATGAATCTGACCATATCCTATAATGCATTGGCAGGAATTACCACTCCTCAAACTCTCAAGATAGAAGGACATATTAAGAAGAAAAATGTAATAATTCTTATTGATTTGGGTAATGTTGTAGCTCCAAGAGAAAGCCTTGAGTTGCAAAGACCAGGGCCTAGGACATCTTGAAATCAAAGGTTAGATGTAGATAATTTTAAGGATACCTCTGACAGAAAATGGATAAAGAGAATGATGGTTTTGGTGGTTCAAGAATGGTGAAGACCTTAGAGTCTAATTTATGTGAATTACCCTATATTGTGAGAAGGATTAGGAGGTTGTATGGCTCAGCGGATTTTCAGATGGGCCAAGTATGAAACAATGAGCAGAGGCTTTCAAAATATGCAGAGGTGTTGAGAAGGAACGGAGGAGGAACCCTAGAGAGACATACTTAAAAGTCTTAAGAATCTGTCTCCTGTGAACTCAGAGGAAGTGAATGTAAGTGGAATTAGACCAACAATAGAGATTCATGGAGCACGAATTAAGGGGCAGAGCACTTTTAAGACATGAGAATTATTCATACACGAATTCATGAATAAAAATGCATACCACCAGAAACTACATTACACAAATCATAAAAGTAGCAGAACATTGAATGATGATTATACATAAATAGGAGATGATTGATCAACAAGAGAACACAGATACATACTACTCATTGCTCCATCTGGAATCCAAATAAACAACGATGTATATCATATTATTTTCAAAACAGATCTCCCAAATATGTGTCTCATAGCATAAAGAGAATAGTCATACAGAACTACAGCAAAAATTCTCCAAAATTTCAGAACCCTTCTTTCATCTATGAAATCTCTACGTATAGAGTTCTCCTAGAGGGTTTACGATCGAATAAACTTCCATTATCGACCCACACATGTGAAAATAAAAAATATCCTAATCAAATCGCAGAGTGTGCATCAAAAAATCACTCCCGTAAATAGAAAATCAAAACAGAATCGGTTGAAATCATGATTTCAAAGGTAAAACATGATAATCAAACTGTAAAATAAACAACATAGTTGGCCACAGAGGCCAAAACATATAATCTTAAAAATGGGTCGGCGAGGAGCGACCTTGAGTAGGTGGGCAGTCTAATTTCCATCACGTGATTCCACCTACTGTCGAAAACCTCCACTCCCTTATTTTCATTATTTCCACTAACCGTTATGGAATGGCCAGTCGTGCTACATGTGCCTAGCCCATTAGCGGGGAGTGCTTGGACCGACTGAATATACCTTAGTTGCATTTTTCGTGCCAGAAACCCATAATGTGTTGGAATTTCAAAACCGAAGACTGGATTTTAGAGGGGGGCATGTCTGGTTTGTAGTACTATATCGGGGGGGGGGGTGTGAAATCACTACCAGCTGACTTGTAGCACTAGAGGTGGTTTCCAAAACCGATCATTTCAGACCCCCCCTGGGCATTAACCTTCAGAAGGTGAGAGGGGGGACGAAATAGATCATGATCCGTCATATATGTGATAGGGATTAGAGATGAGGGGAATATGGTGAAGCTAAAAGTGAGGCCTGCGACATTAATACGCAACAGGATGATTTAACACTGGAAAGAGAGTGGGGCAAAGGCCATGGGAGGACTTTGATGATGTGGCGGGGAGGTGGGGCCCAAATTCATATCACAAATCACAATTGGGAGTTTTTTTATGAGAAAGAGGAGGGTAAATGCTATGATTTGCGATCTGTGAAGTGCGATGAGCGAAGGGTGACGTGGCAGGACAAAGGTGGGGCTGCCCGCAAATCGTAGTCGGAGTTTTTTTCTATGAGGAGCGGAGGTTAAATGTTAAGAGAAGCGAAGTGTGATGTGCGATGTTGTAAAGGTGACGAGGAAAGGAAGTGGGGCCCAAACTGATATTTCAAATCGAAATCAGGAGTTTTTGTTATGAGGAGCAGAGGTTAAATGTTAAGAGTAGTGAAGTGTGAAGTGCGATGGCGGAAAGGTGATGTGGCAAGGAAATAGGGCCCAAAGTGATATCACAATTGCAATCAAGAGTTTTTGTTATGAGAAAGCATAGGGTAAATGTTACGATTTGCGATGTGCAAAGTGCGATGAGTAGAGGGTGACGTGGCAAGACGAAGGTGGGGCTACCTGAAAATCATAGTCGGGAGTGTTTTGTTATGAGGAGGGGTGGTTAAATGTTATAACGTTCGATGTGTGATTTTCAATGAGTGGAGAGGTTGGTGATGCGAAAAGGTAAGTAGTAAGAGCTCTTTCTTCTTTTGACTGTGGGGTGTCTGCCTGACCTGCACTTGAAGTGCTTGGATTTCACTTTAGCCGCTCCCACTCTTCATTTTATTAACTCTGGTGTTGCCTTATCCATTCATAAAAATCATGAGCCAACATTGGCTCCATTGGGGATGACGCACTCGTTCGAATGTGTCGAGAACTCACAGACCACTTTATTGTGTTCTTCTTGATATGTTCAGGATCATTTCTAAAAATAATTTCAAGAAATTTTAATAAAAAAAAAAATATAAATTCATGCAAAAATAAAAAAATGACATATATATAATTTGAGGATATGTAAAATGGGCTATCGTAGCCCACTATCAGTACTGGAAGTAAGGCTTGAGAAATTTTCCATTGATAGGAATCTTGAATACGTCTCCATCCAAATTCTCCAGTGCAAAGGTATCATTGCCTTTGACCTCTGCTACTCTGAATGGACCAAACAAAAGGGGGTCAAACTTCCCATGTTTCCCTTTGTCTGACTGCCTGACATCCCATCGCAACACCAAATCCCCGGCCTGGATTTCTTTATCTTTAGCTCTTTTGTCAAATAAGCCTTTCATATTTTCCTGGTAATCTGCTAGTCTATGGCTTACTTATTCTCGTGTTTCATTTAGTTCAACCAATTGGGTCATTCTTATGATAAGATCATTTGTCTCTTCCTTGCTGTCTTGTAAGAATCGGGCCATGGGTAATTCAAGATGAATATGGAAGACTGTTGCTCTGTCGTACACCGGCTCATAAGGGGACTTCCCTATGGATCTTTTAGTAGTGATGTGATTCACCCAGAGTGCAAAATTGAGTTTGGAATCCCAGTTCTTTTGGCTTTCAAGAACCTCACTAGTGTCTTGTTGGATTATTCCACCAGCCCGTTCCCCTATGGGTAATATGCAGTAGAGTGCCCTAGACTGATATTATAGTGCTAACAAAACTTCACAAACCTAGCTGAATTGAAAGCTTGGGATTTTTTTATTATGATTTTAGTAGGGAATCCAAACCTGACTATTATGTTTTCCTCCAAGAACTTGATCACCACCAAATCTGTGGCAGTCCTTACGGGCACGGCCTCAACCCATTTAGTGAAGTAATCTGTGGCGGTGAGGATCCATCAATGTTGGTTGCTAGAAGTCGGGTGAATCTCACCTATAAATTTGATTCCCCATTGTTTGAAGGGCTCTTCCACATGGAATGGGAACAATGGGAGAGGTGAAAACCTTTTATTTTTGGCGAATGTTTGAAACTTTTCACAGGCCCAAATGTGAGCATGTACATCACCAAACAACTTGGGCCAAAAGAAGCCTGCTCTTAGGATCCTATGAGAAGTGGATCGCCAGCTGTAATTCCCACCACATATTCCTTCATGGAACTCTGTCATCACTTTTTCAACCTCCTACTCTGTTAGACATAGTAGTAAAATCCCAGTTGGGTCTCTCCAATACAGTCACCCGTTTGCCACAGTATACTTTTGAGATCTTAACCTTAAAGTGTGATACTTGGTCTTATCATAGTTAGGTGGACAACTCAGGGTTAAAAGGTACTCCACTATATCTTTATACCATAATGATAGCAGGTACTTTACATGTGTCTTTTGTATGGAAGATTCTATGCCCTGATGTATACCTATATTCTCCTGCGCTTCTCCTCCTGTCATAGACATATTTATCCCCAGAGCTTGACGGTTAAATTCAGTCAGAATTTTTGCCAACCCTTGGCCTTTGATGAGTTTGGTAGGATTTATCTCCATATCGTACTCCTAAATCTTAGCTATCCATTTTCCCCATTTCCTTCACTGTTGCCCTGCACCAGAATATCCTTCACCGCTGCAGTGGGTACATAAGCTATTATGATAGACTATAACACGTACACCTGAAATTATTTAAGTGACTTGACTAGAGCATATGCTTGCTTTTCTAGGATATTATATTTTAGTTCAGAATCTCAGAGGACTTGGCTAAAGAACGCAATAGGTTGTTCATGCCCTTCATTGTTTTTTTGTAGCAGCACCGTGGCTATTGTATGAGGGGAGGCAAAAGAAAAAATCATGAATGGATTTCCATAATCTGGGCCCGCCAACACTGAATATTCTACAAAGGCATTCGTGATCCTGTTGAAAGAATCCATAGATTGAGGGGTCCACTTCACCTAATTACACTTCTTCAGCATTTCGGTGATTTTTCGGACGATCTCGACATGGTTTGGTATGAACCTATTCATTTTTTTCATGGTAGGGAAATGTTGTTTATCACCTCCACCCACTTCGGGCTGATCTTTACACCTTCTTTGGTTACTATATGCCCTAATATATTTCCTTCTTCCAGGGCAAACATGGATTTTTGGGGTTTAAGAGACAAACCATACCTTCGACATTTGTCAAAATTTCATCGAAGATGTTCTATATGCTCAGCGCTGCTCTTCAAGAAGATAGTGATGTTGTCCAGATAAATCACCACAAACTTATCCTAGTCTCCTATGAAGGTGATGTCCATCACATGCTGGAATGTGGAACCTGCATTTATTAGGCCGAAAGGCATTCGGGCGTACATGAAGGTTCCCCATGGTGTATTGAACGTCGTCTTCTTTTGGCCTCCAGGGAGCACTGCCTCCTGGTTATATCCTGAGAAACCATCCATCATGGAAATTTGGGAGGATCCCACCACTTTTTGAAATATGTGGTCCATCATGGGGAGGGGATATTTGTCTTTTATTGAAGCTCTGTTTAGATTGCGGAAATACATGCAAAGCCTGATTTCATCGTTCTTCTTCCTTACAGGCACCAGGTTCACCACCCATTCAGAGTACCTCAGAGGGACAATGATCTTTTCCTGCAACATCTACTTTATTTTTTTTTCAATAGCCAGGAGAAGGAGAGGATTGATCTACCTCGGCTTCTTTTTATGAGGCTTAACGTCTTGTTTTAGAGGTATCTTATGTTGTATGACGTCAATATCAAAAGTATTCAAGTCTTGGTATGACCAAGAGAAGATATATGTGTATGATAGAAAGAGCTTCAGGTCCTTGATATTATTCAGGGACTCCTTTCGACAGCTTCACCACTTTCGGGTCTTCCACTATCACAATATTCAAATCCCTGAATAGCTCATCGAGAGTCAGTTTTTTGGGGTTCACCGGGATATCATTTTTATCAAACAGTCTCTCCAATGGCATAAGACCCCTAGGAATTACATTTCCCTTTATTTGCAAGATGTGATTCCTGGCCAGTGTCTCTTCCCATCTTGTTTTTGGCTCTTCAATGTCATCCTAGGTCACTAATTCGATCACAAAATTTGATAATTTTCCCACCATCTCCATAAAATTCTTGACTTGCTCTTTGTCCTCAAAGACCTGCCAATGTTTTATGTTGTCCGAAATGGAGGGGCAATATCACACTTCCACCTCGTATCTGAGTAATGGATTCTACGGAGGTTGAAAATTTCTTGTAGCTACAGCTAGTGAGTTAGCCATTCTGTTATTATTCCTTAGCATGAACTGAATGTTAAAAGAAGAGAATAAGTTCTCAACCAAATCCCATACCTCGTTCCTGTAAGCTCTGAGTTGCGGGTTCTTAGTTTGGCATTAGCTCCTAACTTGCCTCATTACTAGCTCTGAATCTCCAAACACCTTGAGATTTTGTATGTTCATGTTCCGTGCTACCTGTAGTCCCAACAGTAGGGCTTCATACTCGGCCACGTTGTTTTTGGCTTCAAATTCCAGCTTGAAGGAGATAGGCACTAAGCATCCTTCTAGCGATATCAGGAGTTCCTCGACTTTGTTTCCTTCTCATGAATTAGCTCCATCAAACTACAAGGTCGAAATCTTGTTCTCCACGCTGTTTATGGGATCCACCTGTCTTAGAGGATAGGTCTTCATTTCTTGCAGGAAATTTTCATCCACCTGGAGAATAAGACAAGACAATTCACCCTCCTTAAGATACACCGGGGAGTTGGTCGAACCATCAACTTTGGTGACCATATTTACAAACCTGGAATCATGGTATAATTTTATTTCTTCCCCACTGAACACTGGGATAGTGGTGTAGGTGAGGTGGATTTTTATTGACCCTCCAATATTGAAACACTAGGATCTGGATAGAAACATTCCAAACCAAGTTGGGATATCTCCTACAACAATATCCATTACCACACTTTTGGCTGGAATCTAGGCTAAGTTCACTACCAGGTCTTTTATCATACCCAAGCACTTCACCCTTTTAGAGTCAAAATAATATATGTCTTTATAAGGCCTTGTAATCTGCAATCCCAATTGTTCCATGAAAGACAAAGCCAATAGTTTATGTGAAGCCCCAAAATCCAGCATGCAATTGTGCAATAGTAAGTCATGTACCACCGGAGTCACATAGAATAGGGGAATGGCTGAGTTTTTCTCTTCTACATGAGGTCCAAACACCAACATGGGTCATTCTTCCTAGAGATTGAGTCTGTTAGGCAAAGGGCTTACACCATGGGGCTGCATGAATTGGGACACTTGAGCTTTGTATGAAAGTTGTTTCATGAGCTCAATCAGGGGAATCAAGATCTTTACCTTCTCTAGTTCTTTTTGGAGATTAAAGGGTGTGGGCCCTTTTTCTGTAATGGCTTCTTTGAACTGCTCTTTAGGGGGGTCGGGAAGCTTTAAGGGTATAGATGAGGACTTCTCATTTTTGGGAGGACCAGCTTCTTTCTTTGTGGAAGTGGATACAGTGGCCTTATGAGGGGTTGACTCGTCTAATGGATTTTTCCTTTTACTGGCAAGGCTGGGAGGAGTTTGTTCTCTTGATATCGACTCTTCATTTTGTTCTTGCATAGAGGTTCTCTTCTTGGAGGACCTGAGGTCATATTTCTTGTGGAGTTGACCTTGCATGAAATCCATGAACTGTCTATAGTAACTGTCAATATCTTGATCCTATGGAGGGACTTCCTTCTCATCTTGCTCCCCTTGCAGGATGAGTTCACCCTCTTCATCATCACAGTAAGTGAGGAATTGATATTCTTGGTTGTCTGTGACTTCCTCGGCCTGTCCCTCCACTTCTCCCTCCAAATATAGAGGGGGTTGAATGTGGTCTTGTTCCTCCTTCCTTTATCACTGCAACATCTACAGAGGGTGCTTCCGATATTGAGGATTAAACCCCCGGTTAGGAATAATTTGGTTGGACTGAGGAGGAGAATTTTTGGCCCAATTCAAGCTTAATCAGCTTATCTCAAAGTTTCTTGATTAGATTATTAATTTATTCCATTCTATTCTCTTGTGATTCCCTTTCCTGATTTTAAGTGGAAGCCTCCTCCTTGTTATTTCTTCCGGCTTCATGCTCTGTCTTCCCCTTGAATTTACCAGTAGAGGCAAAGTTTGCTTCCACCTCCAATGCATCAGTCTGGATCTGATCCAGAGATGTGGATTCTATTTCTCTTTAAAAATAAATAAAGAGATCAATTCTAACAGTGTTCTTGTAATTAAAATTTTCCAAATTTAATGGAATATGTGTTATAAGTGTGATGAGAAGAAATTATTTTACATAGATTGTGAAGAGGAGGAAGAAAAGGAACAAGAAAATTCAAAATAAGAGGATATACACTATGAACCAACCCTAGAGGAAGAAGAAATGAATCCGACCATATCCTATAATGAATTGGCATGAATTACCACTCCTCAAAATCTCAATATAGAAGGACATAGTACCCATAATTTTCTTCATTGTAAGGTAGCCAAGGAATTGAATTGCTACTTATACCCAGCGCCAGAGTGTCAAGTGATGGTGGAAAATGGAAGAACTATAAATCTCTCTGGAAAGTGCTATAATATTAAGTGATCCATGGAGGAATATGTGTTGAATAGTCCAATGCTTTCCATTCCAATGGGTGGTGCTGATGTTGTACTAGGAGTACAATGGTTACAATCTTTGGGGATGGTAGATTTTAATTTTCAAGAACTTTTCTTGAATTTTTTTTTGAAAAGAAAGGAATTTGAATTATGAGGTATGAAAAGAAAGATGGGAAAGATAATAAGCTCTAATGTCATGAAAAATATTATGAATAAATAACAACGAGGCGTCATTGCACAATTATGCTCACTAGAAGTTCCAACATAAAAATTATCTATTTCTCCAGATCTCCAAAAAGTCTTGGAAAATAATTCCAAGGTGTTTGAAACTCCCAAAGGACTTCCACCTTTTCATGATCATGATCATGCTATTCATTTGATTCCATGAATTTTTCCTCCAAACATCAGGCCTTATAGATATCCTTGTGTCCAAAAGAGTGAAATTGAATGTATGATTGCATAAATACTATAGGCTGGTATAATTCAACCTAGTCAAAGTTATTTCTCTTCTCCAGTAGTGTTGATGCACAAGAAGGGTGTATCATGGTGCATGTGTCTAGATTATAGGGAGCTCAATAAGCTCATTATTAAAGATAAATTTTCCATTCCTGTGATTGATGAATTATTGGATGAATTACATGGAGAAATTTATTTCACCAAGTTGGATCTCTGTTCAAGATATCATCAAATTAGAATGAAGGCCGAAGGCATTCCGAAAACAACATTTCAAACTCATGAGGGTTATTATGAATTTTTGGTCATGCCTTTTGGCCTTACCAATGCACCTTCTACATTTCAAGGGTTGATGAATTACATTTTCAAACCCTTCCTTAGAAAATTTTTGTTAGTATTTTTTGATGATATAATAATATATAGCAGGTCTTGGAAGGATCATCTTCAACATGTTGACAAGTTACTCAAACTATTGGAGGAGAAACAATTATATGCAAAAACCTCCAAATGTTTCTTTGGAGTACAATAGGTGGAATATCTGGGTCATATTGTATCTCATGAGGGTGTTAAGGTTGACCCTAACAAAATTAAATCCATTAAGGAATGGAAAGTACCCACAACCATAAAGAAGTTGCGAATATTTCTTGGGTTAACAAGGCATTATCACAAGTTTGTGAAGAATTATGGGAATATAGCAACACTTATAAAAACATCATTGAAGAAAGATACATTTTCATGGAATCATGAAGCAACTAAGGCTGTTGAACATCTTAAAGAGGCAATGTGCCAAGCACCGGTCTTAGCTATGCCAGACTTCACAAAAACCTTTATTGTGGAATATGATGCCTCAGGAAATGGAATTGATGATGTTCTAATGTAAGAAGGAAGACCCATTACTTTTTAAGGCCATCCAATCAAATGAAAGTATTTACAAAAAGATATTTATGAGAAGGAAATGTTGGAAATACTACATGCACTAAAGAAATGGTGACCTTACCTAATGGGAAGACACTTCAAGGTAAAAATTGATCATGATAGTCTTAAATACTTTTTGGAAAAAAAAACTATCTTCAGAAGAGCAGCAAAAATGGGTCAGAAATATGTTGGGTTATGACTTTGAAATCATCTACAGAAAAGGGAAGCTAAATGTTGTTGCAGATGCACTCTCAAGAAAGGATGAGGATGTGGAAGCATTACTTTGTGCCATTTCTATTATCCAAACATATTGGATAACCTAAGCAAGGGAGTAATGGAACAATGACGAAGAAGTATGGACACTCATTCAAAAGTTGCAGCAAGATCCCAGTACATATGATACATTTAGTTTGAAAAATTATTCCTAGTGGTACAAAGATCGCTTATATCTTTGTAAGAATTCTGAACTAAAACAAAATATTCTTCTGTGATTGCACAACTCTCCCTTAGGAGGACACTCGAGATTTTTAAAAACTTACCACAGGGTGAAGAAATTTTTTTTTTTGGATGGCCTTAAATTTGATATTCAAAAGTTTGTGGCAAAATTTTTGGTTTTCGAGCAAAATAAAGTTGAGACAATTAAGACCCCAAGACTGCTACAACCTTTATACATTCAAAATCAACATTTGGAGGAGGTTTCAATGGATTCTATCACATGTTTACCTAATTCTGAAGGAAAGAGTGTCATCATGGTGGTAGTTGATAGAATTACCAAGTATGCACACTTTTGTGCATTATCTCATCCATTTAAATCGAGTACAGTTGCTATTACATTTATGGAAATAATTAAAAAGCTACATGAAAACCCAAAGGTTATTGTAAGTGATAGAAACCCTGTTTTCACTAGAAATTTTCGGACAAAATTATTTTCTTGTTTGGGTACTCAACTAGCTCATAGCTCATCTTATCATCCTCAAACCAATGGGAAAACTGAGATAGTGAAAAAATGTTTGGAAGGAATATATCTTCGTTGCTTTCTATATGATAAAAAAACACAATGGATCAAGTGGTTGCCTCTGGCTGAATGGTGCTATAACACTTCCTTCCACACTGCAGCAAAAATGACCCCATTTATGGCACTTCATGGATATCATCCATCGTCCATCACATCATCTTTAACAGAAAATTCTAAGGTTCAAGTAGTGGAAGATCACATTGAGCATCGACAACAAGTTCTCCAACTCTTAAAGGATAACCTAAATTTGGCACAAAATCGAATAAAACAACAAGCAGATCAACATCACAGCGAGAGAATTTTTTATGTAGGTGACTAGGTATTTTTACAGCTACAACCATACAAAAAAATGTCCCTCAAGCAAGCTAATAAGGATAATAAATTATTGCCAAAGTACTATGGTCCTTACAAGGTGTTGCAAAATATTGGTACCATGGCATACAAATTGGAGCTTCCTACATCTTCCTGAGTGCACCCATTTTTCCATGTTTCATGCTTAAATAAGGTTATAGGTGAAAAACTTCCAGTTCAAACAATATTACTAGAACTTGATGAGGAAGGAAAAATCATATTGGAACCTGAAATAGTCACGAAAACAAGAACTCGATAACTACGAAATCGATCAGCTTCAGAGTATCTCATCAAGTGGAATAACTTACCCACTGAAGATTATAGATGGGAGGATGAGAATTTTACACAGAAGCATCAAACTACTCAAGCATTGGAAAGTGTTAGACAAACCAAAGTTAAAATTCAAAATTTTGGTATAAACGTAAATGAGCTTCTCTTCATTTCAATAATAATATATTCTCTATTGAACAAGGCCAACCACATGAAGGTGGAAGCTCATATGGTCCCTACTCTACACATAACTCTCAATTCCCAAATACCCAATCTATCTACTATAATATATTTAAAATAAACACAGTAACATTCAAGCATAAAAAATAGGAAAATAAAAATTTAAGGTGAACGAAAGAGAACAAACAAAATGAAAAAATATAAATACACACCTCATACTTTTCAACATTTTGATATCATTAATCTTATTCCTCATCCAAATCATCATTTGTATAATCCAGTTTAGAATTCATGTTCAAAGGATTCACCATATTAGCATAATCATCATCATTTATATCATCATTTGGAACATGCTCTTCTACATTTGGTTCAACTTCTTCAATTTCTTTGTCTCACACAATGTCAATATCATCTAGTTCATCCAAATTAACATTGTCTCAATTAACATATATTCTAGAACTTCTTGGACATCTTTGTCTGACACTACATGAACCCACTTCTCCTCTACATCATCTTCTTCTTCAATCTTATCTTGTTCTGCTACATTATACTTTATGGTCTTTCCTCTGGGATCATATCTAACAACATATGACGAACCTGCTTTACCTGTAACGTCTACATAAAATACTTGTTCACATTTTCTTGGAAGAACATATGGCTCTAATCCTAGCTCAAATTTCCTTGTATCAACCATATTAAATATGTTATCAAACTCAATAATAATTATATCAGGGTCATGTTCATGGATTTGTAGCCTAAACCATTTGAGATAGAACACAACTAACTTGAAGGATTTAAAGTCACATTCAAGTATGTCATGCAAATACCCATAGTATAAATTTTCGGAGACTTCCTAATGTCTGTCATCTATAGAGGAAACATTGATAGCCTAAAAAACTACAGTTATACCACTATCATAAGTTTTAATCTTTTCATCCAACCTTTTGATGCAAATTTTGTGGCCATTGCACCACATTTTGTTGTGGTGTTTCAACTGCAATATGTCAAACACATAAAAAAATGAATTTTCAATTGATAAGCATATGTATACTTGGAAAATTTTCAAATTAATAAAAATACATGCCACATGCATCGTTATAATTGTAAAAAAAAAATATTATGGGTGAATATGCTTTCCTAATAATCTTTTAAAACATATGATAAATCAATTTCCCTCTATGTAAGATTGGTATCACCATTATGTCCAGCTTCTTTGACTAATGTAGACACACCATGCCATGATAACCTATCATTATTAACTTGTTTTCATCATTCAATCATACCTTCATCCAATCAATATTGTTCGCAATGTATAAATGTATTACATCCCACTCTTGACCAGTTGTATGAAAATAAAATAATTCACTTATATATATATATATATAGTTACCATGTTATACCTTCATAATAATCGATTATGCAGGAAGACTTAAAATTAAATAAGTATGAAATACATTAAAAAAGAAGAAGTCAAATGTACTATAAATCTCCACAATCTACATATATCTCACTTTCCTCATTCTACCTTTCCCAAATAGGTGCTCCCCTTCAAAAAATTTCCTGGATTTGACATCCCAACTGTGATCCAATACATTAATATTTTTCCTATTGCAGGACTATATTGATGAATATAAACCAGGGTTTGATATACCATATATCCCTCTACTATAGAACCCTTAGGACGTGCTCTTTCCTTGACCAAAGCCCTCAGTGATTTCAAGTTCTTCTAAAAAATATACATTGGTCTTGTGTGCACAATTCCACACTTTTCAATCTCCTTGACTTAGTGTATGAGGTAGTGTTCTTGTGCACTGAAAAATGTTGGAGGTAGATACTTTTTCATTTCACACATTAGACAAGGAATTTGTTTCCTCCAATATTTTATATATTCTATATTGATTTCTTTAGATGAAAACCATCTACAAATTATGCAATAAAATCACAAGTTTCAACAAAAAAGTATATAGCACATGATGATAAGTAAAACACATGTAGTCAAATATAAGTTGTACAACAACTTATTAAACAAATTACACTTTTCACGTAAATCTCCACTTACCTCATGTATTTTCCAATATCATAAATAATTGTTGGAAACAATGTTAATACTTAGGGGGGTGGGGGGTGAATCATTATTAAGGCTAATTTAAACTTTTATGCCAATTATATTTTCATTCAAAATTTTAAATCATTCACGTGAGTAATAAACAACCATTTACAAAAATAACACATGAATGTGTCACCATATCAACACACACCATGAGTAGCATACATATTGGACAACAAGGTTTAATGTGGAAACCCTTCTGGGAGAAAAGCCACCAAATTTTGTTTGTTATTATGATGTAAATAAGAGCATCTACTCTATTATATCAATTTTTTTGTGAGCCACCACTTGGAAAGAAGTGCAAACTCCATTTTATTGTTTGTTAGAACCCACTATAAGGAAGCACCAACTCCCTTTTATTGTTTATTAGCATTCACTAGTAGGAAGTGACAACTCCCTTCTTTTGTAGACACCTAATCATCTTACCGGAAGCACCATATGAAGCACCAACTTCATGGATTTTTTGCAAGCACCAACTTGCAGCTCCTTGGATTTTTTCAAGCACCAACTTGCATGAGGCACCAACCCCCAAGCCTTCCTTAGACACCCACTAGATATGGAAGCACAAACTTCATGTATGAAAGCTCCAACCCACACTTGAAAGGCACTAATTTTCCTCGTATCATATATTTTCTCCTCTACAACCTTTCCTCTACTCAGCCCATGCAACACTTTTTGCTATGATCACTTTGCAACATATACTCCGCTCCCCACCCTTTCTATTCCACAAGCTCTCTTGGCCTCTCATAACAGCACAAGCACACTCTTGGCCTCTTCTCTATAGCACATGCACACTTTGCCTCTTCTCAATAGCACTCACCCACCTAGAGATATCCAATTATCTCTCACTCAACAATGCTTATTTTCCCCCACATTGCACAACTGCAGTCCTGGGTTTTGTTTCACTGAAACACAGTGATCATTGTATTACCTTTCAACCATTAACCTTCCATTCACATTGAACGGGTGTACTCCTGCACATGGCACTCCTTCCTGCTATTGCATTTGATACATAGGAATTGCAACTTCATTAAACACTAATTTTTTACATTAAATGACTACAACTTTGTTATAATTAATGCATAGAATGGCCACCTGAGTGTCTCCCATACTAAGAATAAATTCTCAGTCAACCTTCACACTTCATCAAGGCTCCCCATGCTTATTAATTTGATCGTATTTCTCATAATGTACTCTAGCATGCCTTTGTTCTTTCTATGACCAAATATCTTGTCCCTAAGGCTTTGTTCCTCACTTAATTCAATGAAGCATGCAAGAAATATCAGATATGCCTTGCTTCTTCTCGAGACGGACTCCATTATTTCATCATGTGGAACCATGGTCCTATATGTTCTTTGGGCCAAGATTTTTTGTAGTTTGAATTATTCCAATGGCCAACTCTTCTATATGCATTTACTTGGATATCCTAGGCTTCTTCTTATCCAACTATGGCTATGGATAATTATGGCATACTGAAAAAATATGGAGAACTTCTCTCCAAATTTGTTGACTCATCGATGCCTTTAAACATATGTTGTTATATGATTCGAATCCTAGAAGCCCTGGTATGTGTAACTTTTGTAAAATGTATCATATATATTATAGGATTTCAGGCATCCTACCTGGCCCACTTGTTCCTTAGCACTTTTCCCCTCACTCTTCTATTTTTTCTCCTTCATAGGACTGAGTGGCATGACTTATGGCTAGACCCCACTATTTCCTTGTGGGGGATAAATTCCCTTTGTTAATATTCCGCGCCCTTAGTCACCAAAATAATGAAAAACCATCACAGAAACACAGTCACAGGGCCCCACTTCATATGCATATGTCACCTAAGTTGGAGACCACCTGTGTGCATCATTGGCAATTGTCACCCCTTCCTTTGCACTTTGTTATTAGAGAATCTAGGCCTGGACTACACTCCACTTGGTGACCTTTGGATCTTTGAAGACCTCTCGGTGGGCCCCACTACAATTCTTATACAGTTGAGTTGAATTCCTTGCTCCCCGCAACCCCGATGATTCTTTTTTAATTAAAAAAAAATTATGCAGTTTTCGATATCCGAGGTATTCCCATTGTCAGGGTGACTTCATGTTGATTTCATCCATGCCATGTGTTGACATGTGAGAGTTCCATGTGTCACCCATATATGGGACTTTTGGGTACCCGAAAACACCAAAACTTCTTTCACATTTCCAGTGTTATTTCATGTCGACACCATCTCCAACCAATAATATGTAGCCACCTGTCCTGTCAGAGGAGAGAAAAAGGGTCCCTTGATCCTTAGATTTGCAAGAAATTCCCTTTGTAAATGATTATATGGCTAAAGTGACCTCATATCCAACTAATTCCTAAAGCCCTCAATCCCAACGCTTTTAAGAAATTCATTTAATAAAAAGTTACGTGGTTCTGACCTTCTAGAAATTTGTCCTTCTGGGCTTCTGACCCTTTGGGATTCCGACCTTCCAATATTTGTTCCCATAACACCTTTTAAATAAACCTTTTGGCTCCAACCTTCTAAGTTTCTGAGGACTAGTCCTAAGGACTTCATGTCCTAACTTTGTCTCACCATAACTTTCAATCCAGAGGGCCATTTGCAGAATAACACATACCCTTAGAAATAATTTTTCCAATCCCTTTCCATTTATGCCATTTATAGGAGCATATGAGAAAATATCTTGATGCAGAAATGTCTCCAAAACCTGAGTCTCCCAACCATCATAGTGATCATACTATGGCTTCTTATATAGGTCTGATACCGTGATGATTCTCTATAGGCAACCTTAGCAACCATGGGGACTCCCCTTGAGCTTGACACATCAATCACATCAAAGCTAGCCTAGTTACCATCACATCTAGGCTAGTGGAAATCAAATCAAACATCTGCTACCAGAAACATCCATTCTCGTCTAGTTGACATCAATGTTGACACTCTTTCCAACTTCCAAACACGGCTCCCAACACGATTGCTGACATCAATTCCAACACACTTGCTACCACTATCCATCCAAGAAATGGAAATTATCCAACAACTAGAATCTTATTTGAGAAGTTTTGATGGCCCATGCAGAGGAGATAAATATATTGGTGGCTCATAAAAGGGAAGTGTGGAAGCATCATGGGGATTGGCCATAAATCTGGGGAAGTGATGAGGTGTTGCCATCAATTCCAAAGGGGGAGATTGATGCACAATTTTCATTTCCTAGATGTCTAGTGGCAGCAAGTGTGTTTCATTGATGTCAAAAGTCATGTTGGGAGATGTGTTTGGTAGTTGAAATTGTTTTATGGTTGGAAAGAGTGTTGGCATTGATTTCAACCATAATAGCATGGATCTTTGTGGCAACAGATGTTGGCTTTGATGTCCACTAGCCTAAGTTTTATGGTAACTAGGCTAGCATTTTTTTGTTTGATGTGTCAAGCTCAGGGGCAGTCCCCATGGTTTTTGAGGTATCTTGTAGAGAATCATCACAGTAGCATTCTTATTTTTTTAATGGAAATCGATTATCATTGTACAAAAACCTGCAGGTGATGGTGAATGGGCACATCACCATATTTCAGGATATTTGGGAGGTGGTTAAGCCATGTCACAACACACATGGGGAGCAATGAATTTATTCATGCAATAATTTCCCCCACAACTTTACCCAAGTGTGTATTGAACCGTCGACCTTATCACTGATACCACATTTTAATGGAAGGAAATTTCCATTGCACCAAAACCGACAGGTGATGGTAAACGTACGCATCACCAGATTTTAGGATTTCCAGGAGGTATTTAAGCCACGTCACAACATACATGGCGAGTGATGACTTTATTCATGCAACAATAACTTGTTTGACATTGTTTTCAATTTTTTCTGGGATAACTAGAGGTAGAACATATTGAAACAAAAATAATGATCGATCATTATTCATTTCCAAATTAGTAGAAATAAAACACCAATGAACAAGATGTTTCACCAATGTATAAATATATACACCAAAGTAATTACCTTAATGAATTTATGTCAATCATGATTTTTTACCCCACCTAATTCACCTTTATTTGTTAGGATATTATTTATGTTTGAAGAAAATATAGTTGGAAATTTAATTTTTTCAATAGCCTCGTTAACATCCTTTCTTGGCTTCTTTGTCAATAACCATGGAAGGTAACTTGTGTTTTATTAATCTTCAATGCTATTTGAATGAGCTGTACTTTGAAATGCATGATTGGCCTCCTTAATTTCATTACAAATATTGACAAATTTTTCTTTATCTCTCCTTCCATCTAAGATTCTACATAAGGTCTTTGTTACATTCTTCCTGATGTGCATTGTATCAAACAAATGAAAAATTTATAGGTGCTCATAGTAGGGGAGTCTATTTAATTCCTCGAGATGACTTTTCATCCCTCAAGGAAGTGCCATGTTATTAATGCATTGATGACCTACAACATGAATCATAGTTAAATATATTATAACAACAATATAGCTTGTCAATTAGTACAGTGAAGAAAATGTCATAAAAATATAAAATAATTCAAACATATTATGTATATTGGTACATAGAAAATTCGATACATACCTTGAGAGACTATATTATATTGAAACATCCATGCATGAGGTCTCATTATCCATGGTATTAATCTAGACTCTTCTTTCCCATCGAAAAAATGTTTTCAGTACTTCAGTACTTATGGTTCTTAGAAAGGAAATGCATGTACTCATCAAACACCTCCTTTCCTAAGCTTCTTGAATGACAAGATTTCATCTTAGGACCACAAAATGGACAAGCAAATTTAAACTTTGTTTGAATACTTTCCAGAGACGGAATTATTTTTATATCAACTATTTTAAGTATGTACAATGAAGGAACTATTTAAAAAACAAACATGAAATTAACTTCATAAAATTAAACACTATTAAAGTGAAGGGTAACATTATAACATACCACATAAATGTGTTATCCCTGGGGCATCATGAATTTTCCATGAAAGCGTTGCATGGAATTAAAATTCCCTTTGTGCATCTATTGGTTTAGATATATCATACATAGTGACATTATTCCATAACTCCACTAACTCATTGATAAGATGCTCAATACATAGATTCATATCTTTGACCTGATACTTACATAATTGATTGAACATACTGAACATAAATACTACATATATGAGTATATAAAAAACAATATAATACATAATTGAACATATAATAGAAAAAAAAAATATAAGTCATAATTATGAAACAAACAAATTAGATGTTATTGTATTAAAAAAAATTATTCTAAACAAATCAATACTTGGATCAATCATTGCCAAAATTATGTGCTCCCTCTTTATTGAAATCCACGAAGTAATGTTATTGTTGACAACAAAAATGGGACACATCGATTAAGTAGTTGGGGGCTCTCCAAATGGATTTACACCATCAGCTGCTAATGAAAGCCTAAGATTACAGAGTTCTTCTTTAAACGTTGGCCACCTTTCCTCTATATTCTTAAATGTAGATCCATCTACATGCATTATAATAACACCATCTCAACTTCTATTTGTTACATGGTAATACATAAGTTGTGTTATAATTTTTCACTTGAACAATTGTCGCAAACGTGGAATAATGGGAATATAACAAAGAACCTTGTGGTGCACCTTTTTTTTTTACTTTATTGATTTGATATCTACTCTCATCACATTTTTGGCATTTTTCTTTTGACGCATGTTTTTTATAATAGAAAATATCATCATTAATACATGCATGAATATCTTGATAATCCATTCCAATATCTTTCATAATGAAATGTAAATCTCGGTACTTATGAGGTAAAACATTTGACAGTGGTAAAAGAAATTCACCTAATAATATATAACATTAAAAAAGTAGTACTAGTTAATGTACTAAACAATATTAATCATACATATTGCATCCAAATGTTACAGATTTATTAAACGATGATCAACGTACTAACATTAACAAAAATGAAGAAATAATTGCTTTAACCTGTATATAGTACTAAATGTCACAAAATATATTATATACCTTAGGATTTGTATCACACATGTGTTTGAGAAACCATTCACTGCATTTAAGTTGAACATCAGTAATACAACAGAGAGAAGAGATGTTTCTGAGCCTTCATATATAGTTTTACTTTCCCTCTCAAGTACATGTTTATCAAAAGCATGACCACCATACTGGTTGCCATCATCATGCATTCCAACATTATTGAATGTCTCCTAGACCAATCTATTTTTCCCATCTTCTTCAACTATGTTATTAGTTTCATTATCTTCTTCCATAGGATCATTATCTTGATCCTCAATATTCACTCCATGTTCTTGAACAGGTGCTTTTACTACAACCACCTCTTCCTCGTTTAGCAATGCCCTATTGGGGCCATACTATACAATTATAATCAATAAAGTAATATTATTATATATAGAAAATATTTAAACGCCGATACAAACATTTACAAATATAATATATAAGGTAAAAAAATACAACAAAGACAACTTGGTGATACAAAGAAACAAAGTAAGAAAATCAATGACGATGTTTGTGCAATTTATCAAGATATATAATAATATGTTGAAAAAATATAAGAAACGTGTTAATTTTCTTGGCATGTAGGAAGTGAGACACTTTCTGAGATATGTAGTCACAACCATAATAAAAAAATTATTGATATTATTTTTCATTCATCATTATAATGTTATATTATTCTTGATTTCAATTAGAGACCAGAAGTCTTAAGAGGATGGGTGAGAGAAAGAAACAAATAAAACAAATCAATCTGATCATGAAGCTTGTGAAATTTAGCAAGATGTTTAAGATTATGTTGAAAATTTTAGGAATAGTCACTTGACAATCATCAAACCCTTTTCATTCCATCAAATTTACAAATGTACTCAAAGTTGACATCATATGTTTTCACCTATAAACTTTGAAATCAATAACCTGTGTAAGAAAATTAGATAGGATCCCCTTTTTTCTTTAGGAAAGTGGTATGGAACCCACTAGAGAAATTTTATAGGAAACCATTTTTTACTAAGGCATGACGACAAATATCTCTCCTACAAAAAATGGGGTATTCTTTCTTTTTGACTACTTTAATTTGATTTGACCAAAATGTCAAAAACTAACTCCTTTGTACTTAGTGGTAAGTGAATGTTATAGAATAAAAAAATTGTGCTTACTTCAAAGGACATTCAAAATGGAATGTTCTACCTTGCATGAGTGATAATAAGTAAGATAAATTTGGAAAAAATAACCATTGATGATTTATCAAACATTTCATTAATTTACCCTTTTCCGAGAACTATTATAGCTTTGATACTACTTAAATATTTCTCAAAATTTACAAACAATTTACAAAAAATGAGACCATTTAATTATCACGAAAAGAGACTTTATATAGAAAATTATTCACTCTATATCACTTGGGCTTAAAAATTTCATTGTCACCTAAATTTTTTTGAAATACAAAGTGCAAGGCTTGTTTCCCATACTGTAGAAATTATACAAACATATGTATATCAATGGATTCAATCAGATATAATAATGTACTAAAGCTATATACTGAATCGCTTCTACAAATCAATTATGGAAATTAAACACAATCACCAATCACATGAAGTAAAGAAAGAATCATATAAAACCACAACACAAATAATTTTCTGGATAATATTGTTGATCAAAACCCCTCTATATTATATTATATATTAACCATGGAATCATGAAACAATTACAATGCACTCTTCTCACAATATTCTCCTGCACTCTGCTAACTATCTCACACTATCTTGGAAAAAACTAGCCAACACTAGCCAATTCTCAGCCTCTAAAAAGCCTGTCTTGCTTGTGCAATTTCTGATGAATGCAACCCCTATTATTTAGGATTTTTCACCTTCCTAAACTATGCAAGGATCATGGGCACTCCAATGGATGTATGTTTTCATGCAAGCAACCTACTAATCACACAACTAATAGTGAACCTCCCATTCACCTTTGTCTCAACTAGGTCTCTAATGGAACTGACATGCATTCATCTATTAATAGTAAATCATCATTTGCATGGAAGATCACTGATTTTGAATTAAATAATATTTAATTCACTTGATCTCTCACTAGTGTAACAAATAGTTACAACTAGTTCAATTGACTCTAACTCACCTAATCGAGTTAATTGATTACACATGCATTAAACTGATGCACCAACTACAATTTGAACTCCATAAATAATATAATTACTCTGCATGCCTCACCAACCACCCTCAACTCAAAATACATGAGCTAACTGAGTTTATCACACTCAGTTAACTGTTACAAGTGATCATGAGATAAGATTACATTTTATTGTCCAATTTAATTAAGGGAAAATTAAATTAGAAACTGCACCAAATTTAGCCCACACCAGTGTAGATGCTGCTAGGACCTATTGGTCCCACACTAGTGTAGGTGCTGAAATTTATTGTTTGAATTCAAAACCCCCTCTTAGCAAGAAATGGATTATCTGCCACCCCAATCATGCCTCTATGGTATTCGAATTTTCTCCTAGTGAGCACCTTCGTCATAATATTTTCATCTTGATATTTTGTGGGGATGTACTGAAGTAACATTATGCACCTCTGAACACAATATCTAATATGGTGGTACCGGATTTCTATGTGCTTTGAGCTATCATGAAACACTAGATTAACCAAGAGTTTAATGCAACTCTGATTATCACAATGTATCACTGTCGGATCCATCTGAGAACCAAACAAACCAACCAAGATATTTCTCATCTAGGTGGCTTCACATGCAGCTTGAATTGCTACCATGTACTCTACCTCCGCTATACTGAGTGCCACAGATCACTGCTTCCTACTGTACCAAGAAACTATTGTCGATCATATGCTAAAGATCCCTCCTGATGTGCTCTTTCTGTCTGATGGACCGGCTGCCCAATCTGCATCCGTGAAGCCTTGAAGCTTCACTCCCTCTGTCTGTATGTACCATAATCCATATTTTGTAGTGCCCCTGAGATATCTCAAGACATGCTTCCCCGCCTTCCAAAAGAGCTTGGTCGGCTTAACCATAGCTTGACTCAGCTGGTTAATGCGTAGCAAATGTCTAGTCTGGTGTTCACCAAGTACATCAGTGAACCTACTAGCTGCTTGTAGACAGTAGCATCCACTACTTCACCAGAAGTAGCATCCTCTTTCCTCCAATGTCTTGGAAGAGGAGTATCCATGGGTTTACAGCTCTCCATGTGAAACTTACCCAGTATCTCTCTAGCATTCTTTCCTTGAGAAACAAAAATTTCACCATCCTGCTACCATATTTCCAAACCAAGGAAATAGAAAAGGAGTCCCATATCCTTCATTTCGAACTCCCTTGCAAGATCCTCCTTGCATGAATTTATAAACTGCTCATCACCTGTCAAAATTAGATCATCAACATAAATTATAATAATCAATAGCTTACCATCAACCACAATCTGGTACAGGTTTGCATCCGCTTCACTTTTGATGAATCCCAACCCGGTGAAATAGTTGTCAATCTGAGTGTACCAAGCAAGAGGTTCTTGCTTCATACCATACAATTCTCTCTTGAGTCGACACACATACGACTCAATGTCAAAGATCTTGAAACATTCTAGATGCTCTATATACACTTCCTCCTCAATAACTCCATTGAGAAACAAAGTTTTCACATCCATCTGAAGAATGAACCACCCCATCTACGTTGAGAGTGCAAGGATATATCTAATGGAAGAGTATCTAATGACTAGTGTGAAAGTATCCTCATAGTTGATCCCTTCAAATTGTGAGAATCCTCGGGCCACAAATCTAGCCTTATACTTCTCCTCACTCCCATCAGCAGCTTTCTTCACCTTATAGATCCATCTAGATCCAACCATTTATTTTCCGACCGGTCTTGGGAAAATATCCTATGAATTGTTCTTGACGATGGATTCATACTCTACCATGGCATCAAACCAAATTATTTGTTGCACTGCTTCCTGAAAGGAAGATGGTTCTGTCAAAATACACTTGCTCATAAGAGCCATGTATCCAGTAAACCTATCTACAGATTGTCTCTGTCTATGTAGTGAAGTAGGGGCTCCTACATTCTGATGCAGGAGCATCCAACTAAAAGGCTACAACTGGATCTAATTTCTTCTGTTGGACAGAAGAAAACGTTTTGAATTTAATTTTACTTTGCTTAGTTAATTTGGGCTAACTCAGCCATTTTAATTTGTAGAATAAAATAATGGTTAAATTAGGATTTGTTAAGTTTTTTAGTTGAATAAATTGTTTTGAAACTGATTCAAAATTTCTCAACCATATGGGTATTTTGGGGAAAGGCAGAAAAACGAACCAAATCCACCATTGTGAGGTTCTACCATCTATAGAGAAAAAGGGAAAAATAGAGGGAAATAGGTGTGAGAGAGGGTTGAACAGAGAGTAGAAATAAATGTAAAAACTAGCCATCCCAGGGCTTGGTTCTGTGTATTTTCATTCCTAAATTAATTCCAAAAGTTTTGGATTTTAATCGGGCTCTCTGGTCTAACCCGTTAGTTTTATTTCCCTGTCAAATTCAATTCTGGTACTTTGTTTGTATCCGTGTCATTATATATGCATATTTTTTTCTGTTAATGAATAGACAGATTTTAGCGAGAGGACGAAGTTCCTTTGAACTTCGCGTAAGATAAAGTAGGGATCGAGGGATGAGAGACGAAGAAGAATCTTAGGAGAGATCTACGTATTTACAGGCTGAATAAAGCTTAGGAGAGATAGTGTTGGATAATTTCGAACAAACTTGAAAGGATAGTAGAGGAGTGGCATGGAGGAAGCAATATTGTAGAGTGGTGACAACTGAAGAGGAAAAATTGAATAAAGAACAGAATAATTAAAAGAATTCCTAAGAAAGAATCGAGGGCAAGGATTGAGTCGCAGAGTCAAATGCTTAAGGATTGATGACGGATATTAGAGCGGGGAAAAGAGGTGAAGAAGAGACGAGAAGGTTGAGTGGATGGTTGCAATTAAATCACAGACTTGAAGATGAAATATGGATGGTCGCGATGACTTCGCGAACCAAATAGTATAAGATGCAATGAGTTGGTAGATATCGGACTTGCAGGCTTAACGAGGACCGTCAATATGAAAACGATCAACGGTGATAGAAGCATGTCGCAACTGTAAGTTGTCACACCTCGCAGATAATATAAGATAAGGTTAAGATTTCACAAGATTTTAACTTGCAATTCGAAGTGGCACAGAGAAGAAGTTGCAGAGACCATCTGATCCTACAGAAGCCAACAATGGAGATTGAAAGTGGTGACTGCAAATCGCAAATCTTAGGGGTTAGCACTAAGGGCCGTCACGAGGTAAGTTAAGAGTTTTGTGATGTGAAGGAGAAGGCACGTGGCAACATGGCGCAACATCGCAAGTCACAGGAAATAAAACTTAACGTGTTAAGTTATAGGTTATGTTTCACGAAATGCGATCACCATTGATTAGTGGTGGGACCCTCCGGTAAGAAACCCATGAATTTGCTTAGGTTTGGGTCTATTGTGGGGTTTGTATATGTTACGAAATCCTGTTGTTGAATCGCACACGTATGTATGTTATTAAAATCCCAGGTTGAAATATGTTGTGAATTAAAAGGGATTTGTATTAAGTCTTAAAAACTCCATTCCACATCGTAATTCTACTATTTTGCAGCTAGTCTGCATCACATTCTCTACTTCTTTAGTTCTCAATCTATCAGCTTCTGTGGTGTGCCTTCTACCATTTATGGTGGATGGATCTGCATGAGTGTTTTTTGCCACTCCATGATCCTCCACATGTGGTTGTGCCACATCTTGAGGTTCATTCTTTGGAACCAAGATTTCCTCCTCTGCATGCAAGTATAGCTCCCTCTCAAGGGACAATTGCATGGCTTTCTTCTCATCAAATTTTATATCCTATTGCACAAAAATCATTTTGTTGTTTGGAAAATACACCCGATAGTTGTGGGGAGTTTCAGTGTACCCCACAAATATACTAATATTAGTTGTTTGTTCCATCTTCATCCTGGCATCTATGGGCACATGCACATAAAAATATGAGCCAAAAATCTTAAAATGTGAAACATCAGGTTTCTTACCAGTAAAATCCTCTTCTCGTGTACTCATGCCAATTATCCAATGAGGACAAAGGTTTTGCAAAAATACCAAAGTGTTGGATGCCTCCACCCAAAGATGCAACGGTAGGCCCTGATCATGCAACATCACTCATGTTGCACCCACAATTTTTCTGTTCTTTCTTTCTACGACCCCATTCTGTTGTGGGTTATGAGGTACAATCAGTTGTTTTTGAATTCCTTATTTTCTACAAAAGTTCTTGAATTCATTGGATATGTACTTACCACCATTGTCGCTCCTAATAGCCTTGACATTCTTCCCCATGTATTTATCAACCAATGCTTTGAACTCAAGAAACTTCGAGAATGTCTGATCTTTATTCTGCATCAAGAAGATCTAGCACATTTGAGATCTTTAGTACTTATGCTTTGTTGTCGAAGCATTAGAGAATGGTCCACACACGTCTGAGTGAACTCTCTCAAGGCTTTTTGCAGCTCAGTTCTCCTTCTCATGAAAAATGGCCTTTGCATACTTCTCCATAGTACATACCTTTCATGTATCTGACTGTGCAAGTGTACCCTTGGGAAGACCCGTATAAATTTGTTGCATGACCTTTAGGGCTCCGTGATGAAGATGGCCTAATCTTATGTGCCATAACTCACCCTCATCCCGGCTCACCACTTTTTCCGCCTTACCCATCAATGCTACGTAGCCTTCTACATCAATTTTATAGAGATTCTTAACTCAAGTCCCAATATTCTTGGCTTGTCCTGTTGTTTTGTGTCATAGGAAAGCTTTTCCCTCACTAAAAACAACATCATAGCCTCTTTCCTCCAACATTGCAAATGAGACTAAATTTTTCTTCAAGCCTGGTACATGCATTACATATTTTAATTGAAAGGGTTTACTTGACTGTCTCTGGAAGGTAATGGTACCAATCCCGGTAGCACTGTACCACCCATCATCACCCATTTTGATATGCATCTGGAGGTCCTTCTCCTCCAAGCTACTGAAAATTTCTTTATCTCCCGTCATGTGAAAGGAAGCACCACTATCCAAGTACCACACCAATCCCATTGCACTTGAAACCATGCATGCAATTAGTAAGAAGTCAAGCTCAAATTGTGAGGCCAAAGCCTCACCAGCTGCAGATCCTAAAGCCTTCTTGTTCTTATTCTTTTGTGGACAATTAGTGGCATAATGTCCATGCTCGTGATAGTGAAAACACTTCACTATGGACATGTCACACTTCTTTCCATATTTACCAGACTTGGATTTGGAATGGAGTTTATTTCCTTTCACCTTCTTTGTCTTGGCAACTAAAGAAAAATCTTCTTCATCTTCATTCTTATATGAAGATCATCTCTGGAATTCTGCCTGAATTCTTCTTGCACCAAATCCGGCCAAATTTGTTCCCAATCTGGCAGCTTTTCCCTTCCATTGACAGAGTCTTAATAACCATGCCAACTCTTGGGAAGTCCTAGAAGAGCCAAGCTCACCAAATCATCATCAACGACAATAATGTCGGCACTCCCAAGCTCATCCTGACATTGGACAAACTTTGTTAAATATTTCGGCATGGAATCGCCTTTCTCCATTTTGATCTTCCTGAGTTTATCCTTCAGTTCCAATTTTCTATGATCACTGCTACTCTGAAATAGATCTTTCAAAGCTTTACACATTGCATATGTTGTCACTTTTCCATGGAGACTTGAGACAATGTGGTCTCATACTCCCTCCAATAAGATCCTCCTTGCCTTTGCAACCTTTTTTTTCTAGGCATCAATATTTGTAGTAACTACTACAGCAGGTTTGGGAACATCATTGTCAATGAATTCTTTCAACCCATTGTCCTCTAGTACTGCCTCCATCCTGTCTTTCCAAGAAATATAGTTATATTTTCCCTCGAGTGCATACTCCAATCTCAAGCCATTGAAATCCATTTCTAACTTGAATCGCCTATCGCACCAAGAATGTCTTCTAAAAATTCGAATTATATTCAGTCATAGACTTAGATTTTCCTCCACTATAGTGATTTCTTGTGCTCTGATAACATGTATAAATTATACAAACATATGTATATCAATGGATTCAATCCGATCTAACAATGTACTAAATCTAGATACCGAATCACTTCTACAAATCAATTGTGGAAATTAAACACAATCGCCAATCACATGAAGCAAAGAAAGAATCAAATCAAACCACAACACAGATAATTTCCTGGGGAAAGCTTGCTACTCAAAACCCCTCTATATTCTATTGTATATTAACCATGGAATCATGAAACAATTACAATGCACTCTTCTCACAAGAGTCTCCTACACTCTGCTAACTGTCTCACACTGTCCTGGAAAAAATTGGCCAACACTTAGCCAATTCTTAACCTCTAAAAAACATGCCTTTCTTGCGCAATTCCTAATGAATGTAATCCCTATTCTTTAGGTATTTTGGCCTTCCTAAACTTCTCAAGTTTCATGGGCACTCCAATCACACAACTGATAGTTAACCTCCCTTTCACCTTTGTCTCAATTGGGTCTCCACTGGAACTGACATGCATGCAGCTATTAATAGTAAATCATCAATTGCATGGCATATCAATGATTGTGAATTAAATAATATTTAGTTCACTTTATCTCTCACTAGTACAACAAATAGTTACAACTGACTCTAACTCACCTAACTGAGTTAACTGATTACACATGCATTAAACTAATGCACCAACTGCAATTCGAACTCCATAACTAATAGAATTACTCTGCATGCCTCACCAACCTCCCTCAACTCTAAATACAAGAGCCAACTGAGTTTATCACACTCAGTTAACTATTACAAGTGATCATGAGATAAGAATACATTTTATTGTCTACTTTAATTAAGGGAAAATTAAATTAGACATTGGACCAGATTTAACCCACACTAGTGTAGGTGCTGCTAGGACCTATTGGCCCCACACTAGTGTAGGTGCTGCAATTTCTTGTTGGACTTCAACATACTTTTTCTGTAAGAAATGAGAAAGAGTCTCTTTATGAGAGAAATAGATTCTGGTTAGGATCATAATATTTTAATAAATTATGGTTTATAAATTTAAACTTTTTAATAAATAAAGTAATTTCTTATTTTTTTATATAATCGTTTTTATAAAAAATGGTTTTTTATTAATTATCATCTTACCTAAATTACTAAAATGGATTCCTTTTATCTTTAACCAGTCATATTTTTTTTTGTAATAATTTTATTTTTAATCAAATTTTTATTTAATTAATTTTTAAATGATATTTATATTTTATTATTTTTTCTTATAAAATTTTATTACAATATATTATATAATGATTTTATTATTTCCTATAAAAATGTATTCATGATGTCCATCTTTTAAATTATGTGCATAATATACTTCGAAAAATTATTAATAACACTCCATAAAAACTCATTACCTTTAAATCCTCTAGGTACTAATTAACCCCCTAAACATAAATTAACCCCTTAACACCTTAACCCCATTCCCTTAAGGTCTTAGACCCCTAACCCATAAGCCCTTAACCCCTTACCTCTAAACCCTTAAACAATAATCCCTTATCCCTAAGCCCATAAACTAATTAACCCCTAACTCAACCTAACCCCTTAATTGACCTTAACAAAAATAATCAAATAGTAATTCTCTACATCAAGATGACAACATAGGTCAAATACCTCCCAAAAGAATATAAAATATATTTAATATAGAAAGGTAATACAATTTACAATACAAAGACATACAATTTGATATACAATATACATATAAACATTTACAAAAGAAATTTAAAATACAAAGACATAATGAATAACTTACTAATGGCTGATATTCATGCCCACATTCAACATGTCCATGTTCTTTACAATGCCTTTTAATTATTATTATAAGTCTCCTTACATTAAATCCCTTGCATTTTTTACAAGTTAAATAACATTTTAAATCCTCCGAAGTCCCCAATGTCGATCCCACGTATCCTTGGCCTCCTACGAAGTCTCTTACTTATGCATCTGGATATTCCGAGGTCAGCCCATGGAAGGTGGGGATGTTTTGTAGTGGAATGGCTTTCATAGGGGCATTTGCGGCCGGATCAACAATGGGATACTCCAGTGTTGATGTTTGCCTCTGGTTTTGGTTGTTTTCCATTTGATCAAAGATATGCCAATAATATTTAGGGATTTCTTGTTCTGGGGGAATAATTTGAGTGGAATTAAGGAGTGGATTTGGAGGAGGCCTTATAGCACTTCCCTGATCTAGGATACTGGGCGTCTCTGTCTCATTCACTCTCTCAGGGGATCCAAGCTCTAGAGTTTTTACTTGTACTGCACTACTGGTTTCTCCCTCTCCTTCCTGAAAATTACAAGAATTTCCCTCTCTCAAAGGGTCAGGACTTACATGCTCAACAGTCTGAAGGCTTTATTCAGACCCTTCTATTTCACTGTGAATCTCGACGTGGGCTGCAAATGGTGAGGCTGCTACCTGAGGGACTGTAGTAGGACTCTGATTAGGAATGGTTCTGGGTCCTATGGATGCTTGAGATTCAACCTTCTTGATGATTTTGTCTATATATGTTGTTCTGCCAAGGACCACCGATCCTTTGGGTTTTGTGGATTTAAGTGGGGGATTTTGATTTAATTCTATCTTTTTCTTCCTAGTCATAAAACAAGAACACCTATCCTACTAACAATTGTTGAGAAGAGGTCTGGAGAGAAAGTGTTTTTATTGCTAGCATGCAGGTTCTTACCTCTCGTTTTCAATACCCAATTCTTTCACAACAAAAGGAAAAATAAATAAAGGACATCACTCTTAAACACTCTCCCCGACAACTGCACCAAAATGTTGGGCCATGAAGGTGACTGTTTTAAAGGTAACCTTAATTCTTTTCATTAATTATCAACCCAGGGCAGGTCTTGTTATTTCAAGAGTGTAACCAAAATATATGCAAGTGACATCGGAGGTTAACTACTCTAAATCACTATACGGAAGATTGTTTAATTCTCGAAGTTCAATCAAACCAACTTGAAATTGAATTATGAAATACTTCAGACTATTCAAAGGAGTTAATTTTGTTCTAAGCTTATGCATAAATAACTACTCAAGACTGAAAATAATAGATTGCAATTGAACATCACTCTTTGATGAATTGAACATCTACCTTAATGAATTGAACAACAATCCTAATAAATTGAACAACAATCAATTGTTCTATATTTTTCAATGGAATTCTCTTTTAATCAAATAATATTATTCTTCAAAATTAATTATCAACCAAGCACTCATAATTATGATGAAAATATCCAAACATTAACTACATGCAGAATTAAACAACAATTGTGTTGAAACTAGTCTAACGATTTGTAAAAGCATTGATTCCAGATAAGAGGAGATGAATGATAAATCCAGTCTAGCAAAAAGAAAACTATGAAATATCATGCTTGCAATTAACCAATTAAATTATAATTTTATGGAACTCAATGAATAACTAGAAATGAAAATTTTGTAAATAAACGTATAGCATAGAAGTAGTAGGAGAACCCCCAGGGCTAGGCCCAAAGCCACTAGAAGCCTACTACTAAGGAATACTCAGAGGTTTTTTATTCCAAAAACGCCAAATTATTCATTAATCCACATAGCAATACATTAGTAAAAACTTGATGATTCTGTCTGAATACGTTTATTACAGGAAGATTATATTACAGTAACTGTCTTTCGTCTTGTTCATCTTCATCCTTTTATAGCTTAAAGGAAAATTCAAAAGTAGTAACAGATCCTTCTCATTATGAGACCCTGCTACTTCATGGCTATCGATTGAGAACTCCAAGAGTGGGCGTGCCTCTACATCTTCTGTTGTTTCATAGGAGTCGATATGATTATGTTCGCCTTCCTTGTATACTGTCTTTTGGTCATCCGGTCAGCAGTTTGGCTGTTTTGCTTCCCTATCAATAAAGACAATGACAAATCATTTTTTAAGTTATTAAACACTCATTTTATCATTAGTCCACTCTACCTTATTTTTGCATTATTTTCCTTTACTTTATTTCTAAGAAGAAGGGAAAATATATAAAAGTACATGAAAAATCGTGGTAAATATGGGGGTGAAACGTACCTTCTTCTTGGCCCAACATCAAGCACACAACAAGAATAATTTTATGAACTTGTGAAGGAGAGAAGAAGTTGAATAAAATAAGAAAGAAAAGAAAATCAAAATCGAATAATAATCCCTTTGGTTGACTAAATATTTTATTGTTGAGCCTCACATGTGTTAGGTATTATTTTTTTTGTAAAGAATCCAAAATATTTTGAGGTATTGTAGGCAAAATTTCATCCCCCTTCTTGCAGATCCAAATTTAAGAACTCTAACTAGATTCATGTTAGCGTGGCTATCGTTGACTTTCACTTTGGATGTGACTTGGCAGATGGTTGGACTTGGTGACATGGTGGCACTTTGGTCTTGGTGTTGGATATTTCTCATTTTATGTGATTCTATAACAGAAGGATTGTTGGGTTTTCCCCTTGTGAGTTTTTCCCTAGCTAGTAGCCTAAATTTTGGTTTCTCTTATCTCATTGTGATCTCTATATTTTGAATATTTGTATAATTTCTTGATGAATAGTACATAAGAATTAATAAGAAGAAAATTATTATTCACAAGTAATTATCAAGTAGATAAATCAAGTGCTAGATGAGATTACACTTGGTTTCAGAACAAGAACTTTGTATTAAAAAGGTATGATAGGAGAACCAGAGATCCTCATATTGTTCATGTGGTAGGTAAACTATCAAAATTCATGTTGAATAAAATTCCACCCGTTAAGAATAATGAACTTAGGAATCCAATAGTGATTGTCTAGATATGAAATTCAGCCATCCAAAACACGTTGTTCGACTTGGGTGTTGTAATAAACATTATGATTAGAGAAACCCTAGATTTTATTGTATTTACCAACCTAACATTGGCACCCACTATGGTAGAACTAGTTGATCAATCGAAAACATGACCTGAGGGAATCCTAGAAGATGTCATCATTTACGTGCAGTCCGAGGAGTATTGAGATAATTTATTGGCGTTTCAACCTAAAACTTTCTTAGGAGGACACCCCTTAATTCTAGGCAAGTCATGGTTAGTCACTACTAACATGTTTATCAGTTACATGTCAAGGTTTATGAAAATATTTTATGGAAACACCACAAAGAACCTTGTCTTGGATCCCCTTTCCAAACCAAGTATGGATTGTGAAAGCTGCTTGTGCATTGAAATTGAATTAGAAGAGGATGGCATGCAACCACTCCTCACTATTGGAAAGGCTCTCTTCTTCAAGGATGAGAAAGAGCATGATACATTGGTAGTTTTATCAATGGTCCCAACCAACATTCCACCTCCTGAATTCTATAATGAAATAACCTAATTAAGATAATATTATTATTAATTTGATGTCTGCCATCCCAAACCATAAGAGTTTCCCAATTGAGATTGACCCCATAAAAAATATTAATATCAATTCAAATCTGTATCCCTCAAAACAAAACAATTGAGTCAATTGTTGTAAAATAATAAAGAGGTTTTTGCGTGGGACTAAATAGATATGAAAGGCATCCCCCATAATTTGTGAAACCACAAAATTTATATAAAATATTATTGTTTCCTTGTTCGCAAATCATATCACAAAATTAATTAATCCTTGAAGTATGATGTCGAATAAGAACTCCAAAAATTGACAAATCTCATTTTCATAAATTCGATCTCAAATAGTTAGTGGGCATCCCCACTAGTCATTGTACCCAAAAAAATGGCAAAAGGAGAGTGTATTTTGATCATGAGAGCTAAATAATCATACATAGAGAGAACACTTCTCGTTACCTTTTATTGATCAAGTCCTTGAAACTTTATTAGGGAAGAAATTATTCTCATTCCTTGAAGGATTTAGTGCATATAACCAAATCCAAATTGCTCCCGAGTACCATGATAAAACTACCATTATTTTCCCCTAGAGTACGTTTGCATATTGAGTTCTTCCTTTTGGACTTTGTAATTCACATGTTACCTTCTAGTGCATTGTATTAGGAATATTTTCAAATTTGGTTAATGATTGTGTTTATATTTATATGGATTATCTTACACCATATAGTGACATATTTGAAATAGCTTTGGCTAATCTCGATAAAGTGTTAAAAAGTTGCAAGCAATATTGTCTATATTTGAGCATGGAGAAATGACATATGATGACGAATGAAGGAGTTTTACTTTGTTATTATATTTTATCTATAAGGATACAAGTTGATCCATAAAAAATCAAGGTAACCTTAAAAATTTCCCCTCCAAAGACACAAAAAGAGGTACATAGATTTTTAGGACATGCCAGTTATTATTGTCATTTTATTGAAAAATTTTCTAAACATGCTTATCATTTATTTATGAAACTCTCAAAAGACAAGAAATTTATATGGACTCACAAAAGCCAAAATACCTTTACATTTTTGGAGAAGTGCATGCCTGAAGCTCCTATTTAACAAGGACCTGATTGGACCTTTCCATTCAATATTTCTACAGACTCCTCCAACACTACTATTGGGGTCATATTAGGAAAATGGGAGAAATGAATGCCATATGCCATCTATTACATCAACAATAACTTGACTCCCGTCTAGTAAAATTATATGGTAATTGAAAATAGTTCCTTGCTATTGTGCAATATGCTATCAATAAATTATGGTATTATATTATAGGTTATTATATTTTTTTACATACTAAAGACTCTCCCATTAAATTTTTAATGAATAAGTATAATATCATTGGTAGAGTTATTAGGTAGTTTCTTTTGTTAAAAGTGTTTGACATCGCTATTGTGGATAAACTTGGGAATGATTTCCATTCTAGGCTTACCAATAACAATGATAGTTCACCTATTAAGGATTATTTTCCAGTTGAGCATATTTTTTGCATTATCCACTCACTCACTGTGATATGTAGATATCACTAACTATCTTGCTACAAGAAAATTATCGCACAACCTTTATCCTAGGCAAAAGTGAAATATTATTCAACAAAGTGCCTAATATTATTGGGTAGATGGTTATCTATTTTTCACTCAACCATATCATGAAATCCAGTGGTGTGTAAAGGAATATAAATTCCATGAAATTTTAAAGGTTTGACATGATGATCCTTGTGATAGACACATTCTTGATAAAACGAATAATGTGGTTAACCTATCCAATTAGACACTTTGTTGCAACTTATTATTATTCAAACCTTTATGGAAGTGGCTTTGTGACTTTGTGGGCCCCATCAATCCCCCATCTCGTCAAAATTCATACAATTTAGTTTTTATAGATTATGTTACCAAGTGGGTCAAAGCCATGGAACTCAATAAAGACATTGAAAAATATGTTTTATACTTTTTGTTTGAATACATATTAGTTTATTTTAGATTTCCAAGAGAGATACTTACACATAGAGGGCCACATTTCCCTTCTCAGTTGTTTGAAAATGGAGAGTGCTAATAAAGTTATTGAATCCATCCTTACAAATATTGTGTCTATTCACCATCGACATTCAACTGAGTGACTTCAAGAAGCACATTGGGCTTGTAGAACTACATGGTGAAACACCATAAGTTCCCCCCATACAAGCTTGTGTATGGTAAGGGCCCCATTTTTCCTATTGAGATCATTATCAAGACACTCGTGACTTTGTTGTCTTTCAAATTATTCCAAAAACACAAAATAATCTATAAGGGCATGCAGTGAGGATAAGTTATCCTCCAACTTCAGGTTGAAGGATTGGCCTTCCTTAACCTCAGGGGGTATTCCTTGTATTGCTTATATAAAGTTATTATATAATATCTAATCAACTTTGTCATTTTATGAATAAGTTAGATAGAACAAAAAATGGTTAATATTTATATGGAATGAAACTTATATGAATCATACGGTTAGTGAATTAGATGTAATATTTAGGGATGCAATTGTAAATAATGTTAACAATAGCTAACAAGAAAATTACATGACTATATGAAAAAGGGAAAATAAGAGATAAAGAAAACATAACAGAGAAGAGAGAACCAGTCAAATGCATATTATTTATATATAGTTATATTTCTGATGAAAAGTGCAACAGAACAATCCAACATCGTGCATTAGTATATTTAGACTACATCAAATCAATCAAATATCTTAATCTGGATACTTTAAATACTGTATATTTAAAAGAGAAGGAATCAATTAATACTACAATGTTTTGTCAATTGATCATGCCAATCGCATAAATCATTGACGTAAACCAGAATATGATGAAATAAAATTAACAAAATATAGACAATACACAAAACTCTATATATCAAATTGCATATCAAAAGTCACAAAATCATCACAATCCAATTAACACAATGTGTGCATTGAAATCATCCAAACATAATCTTCACTTCTCCAAAAATCTGACCCATTCAAAAGGAATTGGAGATCCTTATTACAAGAAAATTCAATAACTATCTAAATAAATATCTTTTAACCATAAAATTACATTACATAATTGAAAACTAAAAATTACTTTTGAAAAACATTTTTTTTTCAAATATTTTGTAATAAATTTAGTTTTTTCATTCAATGTGACATAAACTATAAGGACTTGAGGACTCCGGAAACTTTTCTTATTTGGATTTGGAAAAAATGTGATATTTTCCCCATCATCCTCTGATTCTTCAATTTCTTCTATCATTGATTGTAAAGGTGGAATTGTCTCAGTACATTGTGTAGTTGGAGAAAGGATAGTCTGTTGAGTGAGGCTCCTTTTTCAATTTCATAAACGTATCCCATTCAACTATAGATACCCATTATACCTTCTTAAATTTCAAATATGTCACGCTAAGTTTAGATATGATCTTATATGGGGCAGAAGGAAGTTTCTTTATCATCTTGTCTAGGAAATCCAAAACATTAAAGTCTCTAAAGAGATATTTTACCATTAAATGTCCAGAAACAGGTTCATCATCAGTAACAGGAAGACATCTATGGTCTTCCTAAGCTTTCTTTAGAGCATCCTGAAACTTTTCCTCTGATACCAACCAATAATAATTCCCCTAGAAAGATGGTATTTCAAACCTTTGGATATAACCCCACTCTTCTTTAAACTCAACAATGATATTTTAGCTTTGGAAATCATGTTATTCATTTATTATATATATATCTCTACTTCTATTTGACTAATAAGAATAACAATATACACTCATATTTTTTGGGTAACTAAAGGAACTTAATATTTTCCTCATCTAGTGAATTTATACAATTGATTATTTGATCCACCTCCTTTAATATTTCCTCCACTAAAGGATTTATGTTGTTTATTTTAATATTGGAATTTTCCATGACCACTGTATCACAATGAAGGAGGAGATTCCCATGAGGCCTTATCTTGAGGATTTTTTCATTTATCATCTCCCATGCACTATTTTTTTCCTCATTAAGAGTGGCCCTTCTGAATGTGATTTTTTCTATATATTGCTACATAAATTGTATTTCTCTATTTTTTTCTTTTAACATTGATTGAACACCCTCAATAATTTCATTTGTGTGCTTCACTAAACTATTCCACTTTTTCTCCAGTTTATTTCTTTCCTATTGTTCATTTTCTAATTTTCCCTCAAGTTCTAAAACTTTGATCTCAAATAACTTTACTTTGTATGGATCGACATTCCCCGCTACATCCTGCTGGAGGGCATTGTCAACAGTGGTTTTATATTCTTCTAGTTATCTCAAATATTTCTTTTATTTTCTTTTCTTCAATTTTTTTAATATATTTTTCAAATTGTTATTTTAGTCCTTTAACTAAGCATCCTTCATACTTAATCTTATTTTAAGTTCTTGAAGCTTCTTCACTTCTTCTTCCTTGCACTGAAAAGTATCGATTAAATTCATCACTTCATAATCAAGAGTTTTCAAAGCCAACTTTATATATTTTTTTTCTCCTTATCTTTGGTCTCCAATTGTTTTTTGGAGACAGTCCCATCCTTTGGAAAACATGACAAACTAGTTATTTTATCTTCCATATCCTTAATCTTGTTTTCTTTGGTTTTAATTGCCAGTTTGGCATCGATTAGTTATGCTTAAATTTCAGTAAAAATGGTTTGTAACTTCTTATTGATAGAAATTGACTCCAATAATGTTTTTTCCACTACTTCCCATTCATTCTTGTGCCACTCAACTATATCTATATCAGTGACCTGGTTCACATCAAGGATAATGGAAGTAGATCTATAACCTATTAATTTTGTTATAGCATTGGTTTATGGTCAGATAATAGTCAAATTGAAATTATTTTGACTAAAATTAGTTGTAGATAGAAATTTGGGACCTACACTTGAAGCCATTTCTCCACCTACAATTAATTTTGTAACCTCAATCTCTTTAGGAATTTCCATTATCTCTTTACCTTTGGCCTTTGAAATTTTCTCTATACTTACACCAATAGAAATGGTCATTTCTTCATTTCCATATTTCTTAGGTTGCATTTACTCAACACATTTTTCACCTGCTCAGAAAACTCCTCACTAACCTTATGGAAGTCAGCATCATCGTCATCATCACATTTCACTTTTGTGATGTTCTCTGCCTCATCAGGATTCAATTCACTTGATTTTCTCCTTAATGAACTCAAATGAGGGTTTTTATCCATAGTATTTGTTGTTTTCCCAATAATTTGACCTTTTTATCTAGGTGCATGAGGTGGATTCTCTTCAACTGAGTTCACATTAATTTGTTTTCCCTCATTTATAGCTTCCTTGGATACATTTACAATAAATGTATTTTCATTACATTGATGCGAAGAATCAGTATTCCAGTTTTTTCATTTCAGGATTTAACAGTTGTGTATAGGTTAACAAACCTACGTGTTTCTTTAAATCATATATTATGTGTAATGAATCATATTTCCAAGGAGAATACTCTTCTAATCCATATGACATCGAGTCATTTTCAATGATCTCCAGCACAAACTTATGTCTAATTATCAAGGATAATATTTCAAAAGGCATTATGATCCATGCTTTTTACTTTTTGAGAGAAAGTGAATATCATTTACATCTAACCTTTGTCTTGCAACTTCTATGGCAAAGAACTGGGGTGTGTTAAATTTATGAAGATGATAAGGCTCTCCTTCAAAACCACATAGTAGTATTCAAAAAAATGTAAATCTCCTATGTTGGTCTCTTTATTCAGTTGTAGGATTCTTCTGAAATTTTCTGATATCCTCTCAGTGGGCGTTTTCAATAATTTAACTTTAAGGTAAGATGAAAAACAATATATCTATTTAGCATAACTCTTTGGGGTCTTTCCCAGGTACAATGTTTCAATCCACCTATCAATTTCTTTTCATTCCCCTTGTTATGCTTTACCCCTTCCAATAGTCTTGCATTGGTAAAGTACTCATGATAATTGAACAAGATTAAATGTACCATATATGTACAATGTCTAAAGAAATGAAAAAAATAAGTTGTATTGAATTATGAATAAAGACTTTGAGCCAAAAAACATGGTAAATTTATCCTAAAATCCTTGTGGTTTACCATTATTTCTCTTAAACACATAATATGACCTCATCCTAGAATCATTTTAAAATCGAAAAATAATAGCCATAAGTGAAACCATAGTATGAAATAGTGGTTCAAGTAAATTGGTTGATACATATAAATATACCTTTGATATTTCACTGGGGTTTTCAAACAAGCCTCATAGGAAATTAAATTTTTCATATTTAGACGCATTATGAATTCCTCGCTTAATTCTTTATCAGTAATATTCTTTCCAAATATGGGTAGTTTCAAAATTTTAGCTATAGCTTCTTCAAATATTTCTAAGAAGACTTGGCCATTTGTAGGATAGATAATATTTCCAGTAGACTAGTTGAAATGTTTAGCCCAAAGCAAGATTATATCTAGGTAAAATTGTATAGCTAGTAAGACAATTCAGAGTAATCCATTTTTTAACAAGTAGGTGTCTGAGCTAAAATCTCAACGTCGAGTTCTAATTTGGTTCTAAGGTTATGTATAATAGAATTCCTTATCTGGGTATCTCGAATTTGAGCCAATGTATTAACAAAAACTTCATTTTAATTTTCGGGGGCCATTTATAGTTTGAAAGCATTGCAACATTTGTAAAGAATTCTACTCAATTTCAATAATAAGGCTTGAAGAATTACCAGTTCATTTTAGGCATCGTTAAGTTTATATTTACCCTAGTATTGAAATTGGGCAAGGTGCCAACAAAAATTTCAGCGGAACTTAACCAACTAGAGAACTAGAAAAAAAAAGATTTAAACCTTGTGAATTTAAAGTTTTGCATACTGCATATAATATCTATGGTGTGTTAAATCAATTGGTAATATTTATGTTAGGTTTCAAATTAATATGAAAGACATGTATATAAAATTTAGCCATGGGATTGCAATGATCTTAACCATCATATGCATCAAACTGCTCTATTGGCTTAACCAATACGTTAATTAATGTCCGATATGACACAAATACCATCAATATAATCTATTTATAACGTTCAAAACATATCATATCATGGAAGTCTCAATAACACCCCCTATGTTGCAATATAATATGACATAACAATCGTTATATAAAAACATCCATGACCTTCAAAATGTCATCAAATCACTAGTTTGCCTTTAATTACTACATGCATGTTGTGATATGGGATGATTTGTGATCATTGGATTGAATAAATTTCAATCATCTGATCACATTGGATCAAGTAGTGCACATTGACCTCCATTCTCTTCAATTTTCAATATGGAACAAAGAAGATTAGATCGAAATCCTTTTAACCACTCAATCGAATTTAGTGAGAATGAGATTCGGTCCTAACTAAAAGAATTCATTCACTATTAGAAATAGAAATAGTTGGTTTCAAAATATTTATATTTTAAATCTTAAACATGAGCATAGAACTCAGACATCAGTCTAGTGAAACCATGTAGGATTTCATGTGATTTCACACAGAGTTCTTAAAATTCATGCATATATTATCAATTTCGATGAAAATGAAGAATATAACAAACAAATTTAAGAGAGGAGAAATATCAATGTTCCAACTGGGGATGTTGCTTCATTTTGAAGCAACGAAAACAAATACATATTGGAAATGTTGTCATTGATGGCAAAGGAGATGGCAAAGGAGGAGCACTTGAAACAGCAACAAGGCAAAGAGAGCATGAGACATGAAGCAGAGGCAGTTTTAGAAGGGTCAGTTGATTGGAGACCTGGAGAGGCAGCAGAGGAGCTTCAAGAGCAAGGAGCAGCATCAGTCAAGGAGCAGAGGTATTTGTTTTCAGAAACTAGTTCTGAGTGTGGGAACATATTATAGAAGGAACATTCGAGGTTCTGTGGAAAAAAGGAAACATGTATTGATAGCTGAAATTGTCTATGAAAGTATGAAAAGAGTGTTGAAAAGTTACCTCTTATGCACAGACCATACCAGTAGAGGTCATTAAAGGAGTTATGTAAAATTATTTGTAATTTGTAAGGAGTTTGAATAACATCCAAACTGGAGGGTAGTGGCCTTCGTATTGAATATCTGGCCAACCATGAAATTGTAAGTGATTAATTTTGAGATGGATCACCTGTATATATATATATATATATATATATATCTGTTTATGGAGAATTGTTTATATGTTCCATGTGTGACTTCATGTCTTCTTGGTCGAATTACATGGGGAATAGTTGAATTCTGAGAGTTAGTATGGATTATGCGTTCTTGGTTGAATTAGTAATTTTTTGCAAGGTCTATATTTCTGTATTTAATAGCAAGTGCTTGTAGTCTGTGTAAAGGAGGACTGTAAAATATCCCTCTCGCCCTTGAGATACTGTGTGTGAAGGGTCGTGGAAATTCCCTGCATACAAGAAGGAATTCGGTGTTGTTGAGTAATTGTAACAAGGATGAATGCCAGTGGTTGAACCAGAAGCAATTGAATATGTTGGAATTAATATCACAATGACTCGACCTTGGAGTGAGCAAGAAAGGTCTGCGTGAGGGCTGTTAAATCCTATGTGGGAGTGTATTCCTGGAACCCTTGAGCCTGCACTTCCCGTAGATAGATTGATACGCATTTATTTTGTAAGAAGGTGAATTCGGTGGTTGGAGAATCGTGGTGGAGCCACAGAGTCACTTTAACTCTGTCGAAATGTTGGGAGGTGGCGCAGATTAATGGAACTGTGCTTGACGGAGCCTTGAAAGGAAGCTGAGCGGAACCTTGAAGGCAAGAATCGAAACCGGGAAGTATGAATAGTGAACAGTAAAGGCGGGTTTCCAGTTTTGATCGCACCGCCTTCGTAGGGTAAGCGGTATTCAAGAATTTGGAGCAATTCCATTGACTTCCTGACACGTGGCATACGGCGGGGTTCCAAAAATTGCTCTCATCGTGAGTTAACGGTTGTGCAAGTAACTCGTGTGATATCCATTGGATCGTCAAGACTGGTGCGACGTGTTGTCCGTCGTTGGATTTGGAAGGCTTGTCAGCGTTGGGGCCCATGCATATGTATGCGTTGATCATTGTTAAGGTTTTCAGGTTTAACTAAGGTATGGTATTGTGATTTAAGCTCGTAGTTAAAGGGCAGGTCCTGTTATATGGGGTTAAGGTGTACGAGGTTGCATCAATTAAATGATGTGCTTTTGATAAGGGGCGAGCACTTTCAGCTTCATAAGCACTTACAGATATCCCCCATATTTTGTTGATTGTGTCGTGAATTACCAAGAATTTATATGATCATTGGTTGAGAGTAGAGCTCCCACAGAAAGGAAGTGAATCTGAGATATTACATACATATAATAACTTTGAAATTAATATCTCAATTCTATGAGATTTGAACGCTCTCAGATTTAAGTGTTTAATTTGTCAGCGTAGAATAAGTCGAGGGTTAATTCAGATATTAATATATTTGATAATAAGGTTTCATTAGGAGGTAAAAAGGGAATATATGGGCTATCCAAAGCTTGATAAATGAAACATTGATCCAATTGATATGAAGGTTTAATATGGTGGATTAACGCAGATACTTATGTCCGATGGTGTTTCCTTTATTCAATTTATTATAAAGCGGGCTATCTCATTCTACAAAGTGGCCACTATATAATACATTTTATTATAAAGGTTGAAGGTTGACTCGAATTCTTATAAGTGTATTGAAAAATATTCAAAGTTTGGATTTAGCTGTATATGCATATAAATGAAATTTGAGAAAGTGGGGCCCAAACCTTAATTTATGTTGACTATTTGGTTCTCAATTAAGGTATGGCCGAAATGGATAGGCTATTTAATTGATTCCTAAACATTGAATGAAGGGCCATTGAAACAGTTAATGGGACAAGTAAACTGTGGCTGGGATATTGTGCTTTCACTTCAAAGTATGTTAAAAGTGGGCATCCAAAACTGAGATTGCCAACTTAAGCATTTCTAATTAAATTTAATTTCCCAGCTCAAAAAAAAAAAAAAAGATTCAGCATGTAAAGGTTGCCAGCGCATAAATTAAAAAGTATTGAAATTTCCCAGCAGTTATATTAAAAGACAGTTATATGTACAACACTTATACAACTGCAATGAAGAAGAGAGCCTGCAAGAACGAAAGAGAGAGAGACAGCGGCAGAAAAATTGTACAGGGAAAAATATGAATTGAAATTGTAATGTGAGTTTCAACCATTAAGTTTAAGCTCAAATATGAACAAAGAATGTAAGCAGGTAGCCTGAGAACAGAGATTGGTAATGAACAGACATCGCCCAGATACATGTGTATTTGAGAATAAAACCTGAAAAGCAGTTATAAATGTAGCTGGTGCACACAAGTACTGTGAACAGATGAATAGACACAAAGGTGAACCAAAGTATACAGAACAGTAACTCAACAACAGCAGAAAAGACAAATCCAGTAAAGCCAAAATCCAGAAAAGGAGCTGAGTGAAATTGAAGTGTGTAACTGAAAATGTGAATGTAAATGTTCTAATTAATTTTTTATTGTTTGTGATGCATTGGCAAGTCTCTGGTAGGAAAAAAAAACTCCCACTGTAATATTGAAATTAATGCATATTGTTATATTTTTCTAAATGAGCAGGTAAAATAAATGAGAAGGCAGAAGGCAAAAAGTCAAGACTATTCACTTCAAATTCCCTGAGGAATGTAAAGATTCAGGTGATGAACTCTATATATAATATCACATTGATATGCACAAATAGGTTAGGGGAGTGAGTGAAGAGAATGCAGAAATGAAGCAGTGAGGCAGAGAAGAAAGAGGAGCTGAGCAGAGAAGAAGGAGGAGCTGAGCAGAGAAGAAGGAGAAGCTGATAGAGAATCTAAGAAGATGTAGAGATGATACAGGGAAGATATGAGAATTGATGAACAACAGAGCAGATGGAATAGAACAGAGCTTATATCCAAGGTTGGTGCCTGCAGAAAATTGATGGGAGTTGGTGCTTCCACATCAAGTTGTAGCTTGATAGATGTCAGTTGTAGCTGACTGAGGTTGGAGCCTCATGTAGGTTGGTGCCTGGAGAAAATTGATGGGAGTTGGAGCTTCCTTGCAAGTTGTAGCTTGCAGAATTGAGGTATGAGCCTCCTGTAGGTTGGTGCCTAGAGAAAATCAGTGGTGAGAGGGAGTTGGAGCTTGCCTTTGCATCACAACAATAATAAGATGTGTTTTTCTCCCTTTATGGGTTTCCACTTATAACTTGTGTCTATGTGCATGATGTCTATGTGTTGATATGGTATATCTATTCTGCTAATACTTGCTGCTAACATATTAAGACTGCTGGTACATTATCTAATCTGCTTATTAATTGGTGCTCACAAATAAAATTGCTCACACATTAGGTTGATCATGAAATGAAGGTGTTAATAAAGTTTAATGGAAAGTTTTAAAAGTCCATGAATGTTTTAAACTGATTCACCCCCCCTCCCCTCTTTCGGCGTTTAACTAAGTGTTCAACAATTGCACGAGCGCTCCTTTGGAGTAAGCTTAAAGGCTTGAAGGAGATCTCGTCGAGTCATGGACTATCAAAATGTATCTCTGTTAAGTACAACAAACTTTCCTGAATGGAGAGATAAGGTTAAAACAGGATTATTGGCTTATGAACCTGAGGTATGGAAGCTTGTGTGTGATGGTTACTGCACAGACTCTCCCACAGTGCAAGAACAACATAGGAATGCCAAGGCAAAATGTGTGATATTCAACAGCCTTCATAACAAGGATCTTGAGTTAATAATGGATTTAACTTCTGCAAAAGAGATCTGGGACAGACTGCATTTCATGCATGGAGTAGACACAGAGGATTGCATTGTCAAGAAGGAGAAGAAAATTAAGAAGAAGAAAAATTCATGTCAAAAAGAAAATGTTCAATCAAATGAAGTACCTGCTAGTGTGAATGGTAGTAAGAACCATGAAGAAATTATAGCTGAAGAAAAAGCCAAACTTGGCACTGCTCTAACTGAAATAGAAAGATTCAAGAAGGAAAAAAAAGACCTCAAGACAGTGGTAAAAATATGTGATGAGAGAGAATATGAAGATAGGAAAGAAATTATTGGTCTGAAGACACAGATTGAAGGGGCAAAGAAAGTAGAAGACACTCTGCTGCAACAAATGAGAGAGAAAAGTCAGGAATGTGAAAGAATGGAAGAAGAAGTAGTGAGCCTAAGAAAGAACTTAGAAAAAGCCCAAAGAGAACTATTAATGAATATACCCCTAATGAAAAGCTCTGGACAGTTGGATCAAATTCTCAATTCTCAAAGGTCACCTCACATAAAGGCTAGGTTAGGATATGAAGGGGAAACCAGCAAGTCCAAGATTGAAGATAAAAGGAATATCATCTTTGTAAAAGCTGTAAAGGATAATGAAGTAGCTCAAAAAATTCCTACAGAAGCAGAAACCAGCAGGAACATGAGTTGCAGAGAAACAAATAGAATCAAGCAGCAACATGAAAAGACAGAGAATGAGGGGATGAAACAGTCAGCTGAAAAAGGCCCATACACTTATGAGGGTGAATTGAATAAATTTGGAAGAAGTCAAAGAAGGTTCTTTCCTCCTATGGGAAATACCACTTGTTTTTCCTGCCACAAACAAGGACATAATGCAACATATTGTAAGACAAAGCCAATCCAGTCCAACCAGCAAAGGATGCAACAAAAGAAAAGAATACCTCAAGCAAGCAAATGGAAAGGAAAATCTTTCACCAGGTACACAAATCATTTCCATGGCTATTGTTATGGATGCAATAATTTTGGACATAAATCTGTTGAATGTAAAATGTATTAAAAAATGGGAACAAAGTATTATACATCAGCTCAAACATACCTTGGTAAAATAAGATGTTATGTATGCCTCAAGCTTGGTCACAAAGCAAAGGACTGTAATTTTTCATATACACTAAAGAAATCTAGACAGAGAATGGAATCTAATCAAATCAAACAAAGCTATGAATCAAAAAGAAATACAAACATTATGAAGAACCCAATAAAGTATGGAAGGAAAAGAGAAAGGGGGAGCCTGTTACAACAATAAAATAATAAATCCATCATAGTCTCAGGGGAGCTGCTCTAGGAAGCAGAGCAAAAATCCATCTAGTAATATATATGAAGCAACATCCCAGGGGGAGAGCAGTTCATAAATAGTCCCCATTGAAGTAGTCTAAGAAGAGCTCCTTAGAATGAAAACAGCTATAATATCCGAAAGGGAAAAGAAAATCCTCTAACAGAGAACTATAGAGGAAGAAGATTACTTAGCTAACATATTGATGAAAGAAGAGAAGGCAGCAAGCAACCATGGTAGTAGAGAGAACATCAGCCAAGAAATTGTAGAACTAACAGTGAATCACATTAAGAAGGATGTGTAAGAGAAGTGCCTATCATCATTATGTCATGACATCATTCATCTATGAAAAGTCCCCTTGAGGAGGCAAGAATATGCCTATCAACCGAATATCAAGTGTTATCAATGGAGCAATAAAGATGGTGCAGTCCTCAGATCAAAGGATTATGGCAAAGAAACCAAAGGTAATATTCTATGACATTCCGTATCTTAAGACAGGGAAGTACGTAGGCTGAGAAAACATTATCTTGCTTACACTCAGTAGCATATTGAGCACCGAAGCAATATCTTTTTCTATATACAATTTTAAGGCTTTCCGGGTTGGTATACGATATCTTCAAGGCCTGCCCTTAAGACCGCCATAAAACCTTGAAGTCTGTTTGCTAAGTTTTCAATTAAACATCTTGAATATGATTTTCTGGAAGTTCATTTTGATAGAACAGTCAAAGTATCTGAAGAATAAAGGACTAGTTGTGATTACAATCTGAAGCTCAAAAGTTATTTTTTGGAATCATCTAAATCCTAATTCAACACAAAGTATTTGCTGGTAATCCACCTTTAAAGAGATATTGATTATTGACATACATACCCCATTATTTCATAAATAAAATTGCATGGTTGATAAGTGAAACTGACCAATACATTGAGGGGTTTATTTTGAAAATACAGTGTGCAAGCAGTAAAAGTCATTTGGCCTCTCATATTGAAAGATATCGCCTAATCTCACAATAAGTTGTAAACTTTGGCTTGATTCATTGTTCACATAAAAAACAGGAACCTCTCAATCTTTAAAAGTAATATCCTTGTCATCATCCTAGCTCATATCATCACCAACAAGCAGGAAAGGTGTACCATAACAAAAAAATATATATTGGCATCATTATCATTATTAAACAGGTGTGGTACTACACATGAGCATTGTGGGAAAAGAGATATTCCATCTACAATATTCCTCAACAGAAATATATTAGCTCACTACATCAGACAGAGACAGAAGTATATTTGAATCCTTCTCAGTATTTTAGTTTTTGATCCATTCATACATCTCTGATTAGATAAATTTGGTACAATGTGTTATATGAAGTGTCATTATCCTCACTTTCAGCCTTATACTAGTGAAAGGAGACTGTGCTTTGGATTGTAACAATTTATAGTGTATATTCAAGTCCAATAATCCTCAAAGTGTTCTCCCAACAAGTCTTGTACATCAGTCTGGAGCAGCATGGTACAAATTCAGCAGAAGAGGGCCTAAACATAACTCAGAGAGAGGAAATGCAGAAAGAAAACTAGGAAATGAGCAACCCTTTGTCATTGATGTCAAAGCGGGAGGAAACGCAAAAAGGGGCTTCTAAAAGGAAAGCATAGGAAGTGTATTGCCATCAATGCCAAAGGGGGAGACTATTGGAAATGTTGTCATTGATGGCGAAGGAGATGGCAAAGGAGGAGCACTTGAAACAACAACAAGGCAAAGAGAGCATGAGACATGAAGCACAGGTAGTTTTAGAAGGGTTAGTTGATTGGAGATGTGGAGAGGTAGCAGAGGAGCTTCAGGAGCAAGGAGCAGCATCAGTCAAGGAGCAGAGGTATTTGATTTGAGAAACTGGTTCTGAGTGTGGGAACATATTATAGAAGGAACATTCAAGGTTTTGTGGCAAAAAGGAAACATGTATTAACATCTGAAATTGTCTATGAAAGTTTGAAAAGAGTGTTGAAAAGTTACCTCTTATGCACAAACCATTCAAGTAGAGGTCATTAAAGGAGCTATGTAAAATGATTTGTAATTTGTAAGGAGTTTGAATAGCATCCAAACTAGAGGGTAGTGGCCTTCGTATTGAATATCTGGCCAACCATGAAATTGTGAGTGATTAATTTTGGGATGGATCACCTATATATATATATATATATATATATATATATATATATATATATATATATATCTGTTTATGGAGAATTGTTTATAAGTTCCATGTACGACTTCATGTCTTCTTGGTCGAATTACATGGGGAATAGTTGAATTCTGAGAGTTAGTATGGATTCTGCGTTCTTGGTTGAATTAGTAATTATGTGCAAGGTCTATATTTTTGTGCTTAATAGCAAGTGATCGTAGTCTATGTAGAGGAGGACTGTATCCCTCTCGCCCTTGAGAAACTGTGTGTGAAGGGTCATGGAAATTCCCTGCATACAAGAAGGAATTCAGTGTTGTTGAGTAATTATAATAAGGATGAATGCTAGTGGTCGAACCAGAACAAATTGAATATGTTGGAATTAATATCACAATGACTCGACCTTGGAGTGAGCAAGAAAGGTCTGCGTGAGGACTGTTAAATCCTGTGTGGGAGTGTATTCCCAGAACCCTTGAGCCTGCGCTTCCCGTAGACAGATTGATACACATTTATTTTGTAATAAGGTGAAGTCGGTGGTTGGAGAATCATCGTGGAGCCACAGAGTCACTTTAACTCTGTCGGAATGTTGGGAAATGGCACAGATTAATGGAACTGTGCTTGACAGAGCCTTGAGCGGAAGCTGAGCAGAACCTTGATGGCGAGAACCGGAACCGGGAAGTATGAATAGTGAACAGTAAAGGCGGGTTTCTGGTTTTGATCACACCGCCTTTGTAGGGTAAGCGGTATTCAAGAATTTGGAGCGATTCCATTGACTGCCTGACACGTGGCATACAGCGGGATCCCAAAAACTACTTTCATCGTGAGTTAATGGTCGTGCAAGTAACTCGCACGATAGTCGTTGGATCGTCAAGACCGGTGCGACGTGTTGTCCGTCGTTGGATGTGGAAGGCTTGTCAGCATTAGGGCCCATGCATACGTATGCATTGATCATTGTTAAGGTTTGCGGGTTTAACCAAGGTATGGTATTGTGATTTAAGCACATAGTTAAAGGGCAGGTCTGGTTATATGGGGTTAAGGTATACGAGGTTGCTTCAATTAAATGATGTGCTTTTGATAAGGGGTGAGCACTTTTAGCTTCACAAGCACTTACAGATATCCCCCATATTGTGTTGATTGTGTCCTGAATTACCAAGCATTTATATGATCATTGGTTGAGAGTAGAGCTCCCACAGAAAGGAAGTGAATCTGAGATATTACATATATATAGTAACTTTGAAATCAATATCTCAATTCTCTGAGATTTGAACGCTCTCAGATTTAAGTGTTTAATTTTTCAGTGTAGAATAAGTCGAGGGTTAATTCAGATATTAATATATTTGATAATAAGGTTTCATTAGGAGGTAAAAAGGGAATATATGGGCTATCTAAAGCTTGATAAATGAAACATTGATCTGATTGATATGAGGGTTTAATATGGTGGATTAACGCAGATACTTATGTGCGATGGCATTTCCTTTATTCAATTTATTATAAAGTGGGCTATCTCATTCTACAAAGTGGCCACTATATAATAAATTTTATTATAAAGGTCGAAGGTTGACCCGAATGCTTATAAGTGTATTGACAAAGATTCAGAGTTTGGATTTAACTATATATGCATATAAATGAAATCTGAGAAAGTGGGGCCCAACCCTTAATTTATGTTGACTATTTGGTTCTCAATTAAGGTATGATCGAAATGGATAGGCTATTTAATTGAGTCCTAAACATTGAATGAAGGTCCATTGAAACAGTGAATGAGCCAAGTAAACTGTGGCTAGGATATTGTGCTTTCACTTCAAAGTATGTTAAAAGTGGGCATCCGAAACTGAGATTGCCAACTTAAGCATTTCTAATTAAAGTTAATTTCCCAGTTCAAAAAAAAAAGGGGGGATTCAGCATGTCAAGGTTGCTAGTGCAGAAATTAAAAAGTATTGAAATTGCCCAGCAGTTATATTAAAAGACAGTTATATGTACAACAGTTATAGAACTGCAATGAAGAAGAGAGCCTGCAATAATGAAAGAGAGAGAGACAGCGGCAGAAAAATTGTACAGGGAAAAAGATGAATTGAAATTGTAATGTGAGTTTCAACCATTAAGTTTAAGCTCATATGATGAACAGAGAATGTAAGAAGGTAGCCCGAGAACAGAGATTGGTAATGAACAGACATCGCCCAGATTCATATGTATTTGAGAATAGAACCTGAAAAGCAGTTATATATGTAGCTGGTGCACGCAAGCACAGCGAATAGATGAATAGACACAGAGGTGAACCAAAGTATACAAAACAGTCACTCAACAGCAACAAAAAAGACAAATCCAGAAAAGCCAAAATCCAGAAAGGGAGCTGAGTGAAATTGAAGTGCGTAACTGAAAATGTGAATGTAAATGTTGTAATTAATTTTTTATTGTTTGTGATGCATCGGCAAGTCTCCAGTAGGAAAACAAAACTCCCACTGTAATATTGATATTAATGCATATTGTTATATTTTTCTGAATGAGCGGGTAAAAGAAATGAGAAGGAAAAAGGAAAAAAGTCAGGACTATTCACTTCAAATTCCCTGAGGAATGTAAAGAGTCATGTGATGAACTCTATATATAATATCACACTGATATGCACAAAGAGGTCAGAGAGTGAGTGAAGAGAATGCAGAAATGAAGCAGTGAGGCAGAGAAGAAAGAGGAGCTGAGCAGAGAAGGAGGAGCTGAGCAGAGAAGAAGAAGGGGCTGAGCAGAGATGATATAGGGCAGATATGAGAATTGATGAACAACAGAGCAGATGGAACAGAACAGAGGTGATATCCAAGGTTGGTGCCTGCAGAAAATTGATGGGAGTTGGTTCTTCCACATCAATTTTTAGCTTGATAGATGTCAGTTGTAGCTGACTGACATTGGAGCCTCCTGTAGGTTGGTGCCTGCAGAAAATTGATGGGAGTTGGAGCTTCCTTGCAAGTTGTAGCTTGCAGAATTGAGGTAGGAGCCTCCTGTAGGTTGGTGCCTACAGAAAATCAATGGTGAGAGGGAGTTGGAGCTTGCCTTTGCATCACAACAATAATAAGATGTGGTTTTCTCCCTTTATGGGTTTCCACTTATAACTGGTGTCTATGTGCATGATGTCTATGTGTTGATATGGTATATCTATTCTGCTAATACTTGCTGCTAACATATTTAGACTGCTGGTACATTATCTAATCTGCTTATTAATTGGTGCTCACAAATAAAATTGCTCACACATTAGGTTGATCATGAAATGAAGGTGTTAATAAAGTTTAATGGAAAGTTTTAAAATTCCATGAATGTGTTAAACTGATTCACCCCCCCCCCCCTCTCAGTTTAACTAAGGGTTCAACAATACAAAATTCCTTTGGTTGGGCAATGGAGTCTTGGATAAATCAACAACATTCAGTTACAATGGGAAAATCAATCGCATGTGTGGATTTAAATGTTTTGTATTGGTCATTAATAAAAATATTCTCTGAATTGGTTATACTATGTAATATTCTATGATCATTGAGAGGGTGATTATACTTTTAAAATGAGTAACCACATCAATCAGGATCTCATTCACACCTCCTATTTTTAGGGTTGGGAAACTATGAGTGGTGGCAAGCTCGCTGAAGCAGACATAAAACTGGTAGAGACTCCAAGGGCAAGGAATCTGTGTGGTGAAACAATAGACTAAATTCTCAATGGAAAAGAGGAGCTTAGGATATAGTTAACTCAAATCGAAGAGAAGTTTTCAATTCTCTTAATGATTTTTCAACTTGTATAAAACTTATGCCCCATGACAGGTGAGGGTGATAGTAGTCAAATTGATTCTCATAATCCTCTGCAATAAGTTATTGAAATATCAAATTAAGATCTCGTTAAGGCTTAATAAATCATTTTGTATTTTGTAATTTTTCAAGCAGGAGGTTCCATTTGAGAAGTCATGTACAATTTCATAAGCCATATATTTTGAACGTGCCCTATAAACTCTAAAATCCGGTATTATATAGTTACTTTACATAGTTATTTCTTAATGGCTTCTTATTCTAATTTTAAAAAATAAAAATGTTTTTTGCATTATTTATGTTTATTATGTATGCATTTGTCATTATTGTTTTTATTGTTTTACCTTATCTTTTTATTTTTTTCATAATGAACGTATACAAATGCTATAAGAATCACATAATTCAGTTGAAATATAGATCTATTTCATTTTTCATGTAAATATTACATAACTATTTATAGATAATTGCATTTCCAACATTATAATTGAGATATAATAAATTATGGCACTATTTTAAATGCGTGTATGATATCTATCTCTTTATTTTTAATTGGTCCAAATTTGAGATCATATATAAATTATTTTAGTCCCTTTTTTATACCTTCTACATGAATTTCCAAACTGGATGTCTCTTTGCTACCAGCGAGTGTCCATAGCCACATAGTCATCCAGTACTCTAAAATATAGAAAACTTGTTACTTTATTGTTTTTAAATAGCGTTAGAGGAATTCCTTTATTATAATTTTTTTTTATCGAAAAGTAATGGGATGATTATGCACTTGGATTTAACCCAATACCATTGACCTTGATCCACTACTAGCAAGCACCTATAGCCTCGGTGGACATATCAAATTCCCCATAGGAAGTAACCTCTTCAAAAATGTAGTGGGATGTTTATGCAGTGGGTCCATTGACCTTTCTCTATAGCGAGCAATAATTTATAGCCCCGACGGAGATATCAAAATCCCCCACCTCAAGAGAGTATAAGTTCCTATCATTTGGAATAGTACATTGGTAATGGAAGATCACATGTGAGGATTAATTGAAAAATATTTTATTTCTAAAATAGTCCTAGTTTGTTATAGATATGAGATTTTACAGACATCAATTGATATGAAGTTTAGTGCTCATGAAATATCTCATAATGGTTATGATATAATATGCAATGTTATATAGATTTAGCTATGGTCTATTAGTTTTGAACTTAAACTTAAAATTAACTGAATTAATCTTGCTATTATTCAATTACTTGGTTTAACGATGAAAATTCAAGTTTAGGTTGAGTCAGGAAACTAGATTTTCACAAATTGGTATATATATATATATATATATATATTAATTATTAATTTATTTGGAATTTTCATCATTCAATTACTTGGTTTAACGATGAAAATTCAAGTTTAGGTTGAGTCGGGAACTTGGATTTTCACAAATTGGACTTTTATGATTATTATTTTTATGTTTTGTTATACACAACTTGAAAAATAAATAGGTCATATAATATTTAAGGAATTGGCCATTGACAAGTGGGCCAATTATTTTGTTTTCAGAATTTATGAGATAAAATTAATTTTCGCTTTCAATTTTATCAAGAATAAAAGGTTCTAACCATAGTTTATCAAATTTTCCATGTTTTCGAGGCTCCTCATTTATTTTATCTCATTTTAATACCCAATACCTAGGCTAGAAGATTGAGTTCCTATCTTTTTTTTCAAATAATTTATTTATCTTCTCCTAGTGTTTGTTTAGTCTAGCATATTCTTGATCTCTATTTTGTTGAACATTAATTATTAGATGAATTCTTATTTATGAATCATTAGGTTCTTCATTTATTTATGGTAATAAATTCATGGATTTAGAACCTAAATGTATACCATGTGAAAAGTTGATGTGTCTATACACCTTTTGGTGCTAATTCAGTCTTCCAAAACAACATATTTGAGGGTTACGTGCCAATTTCTCTTTTTTGAATCTAATCAACCATCTCGTTTCCTTACAGATAATAGGCAGTTGAATGCCCTAAACGACATTATAATTATCACAAAAAATCTCAAAATAATTTGGGGAAAAGGGTTTACCATTACCTGATATGATTTTCCTAGGAAAATCGAATAAAGAGAAAATATTTTCTACTGATAAATTCATAATGACTTTATCCTTCATCTTCCCGATAGGAATAACATCTACCCACTTTGTAAAATAGTTTTTGGTTGTGAGAATACATCAATGTTATTTTCTAGAGTGGGGGTGTATTTATCCAATAAATATTTCCCCCATTGTTGGAAAGGTGACTCAAACTAAATAGGTTTCTAATGGAGGGAAACCAACTTCTGATTCCCAGCGAATTTGCCATTCATGACATTCCCTAACTTTTTTATTCCTGTTAGAAAATAGTGTAGGCCAGTAGAATATAATCCTTAGAATTTTGTGGGCAGTAGCCATCCATGCATAGTTCCCAGCACACACTCTCTTGTGATGTTGGTTGATAATAAAGTCAACATCATCAAGCATATCAAAATTTAAAATGATCCCTACTAGATATTTCCAATATAACTTAATGTTTATGATTGATATAGTATTTTACAAATTTTAATTTCATCAAATGAGATTGATATTTGCTTAGATGATCTATACACTGTAAATTCCGAAGGTAGGTGATGATGTTTTCATACCATTCTGATGAACGAAATCTTTCATCAACTGTTGTGGAGTCTTCGTAAGGTAACACCAGCCATGGATGTTTATCCTTTCCAATACCTTCGGTTTGAGTTATCATATTCAAATGAGTTATTTGGTTAATATCGAGTGCCTCAAAATTTGATTTTTTTAACATTTTGTAAATACCTTTCCCTTTAACTATTTTTATTGGTTTCAACTTCATATCATATTAGCTATCCACTTTCCCCTTCTACCTTCAACATCATGTTGTATTAAGATATATTTTATAGCAGTATTCCAAAAATAAACAATAATTTTAGACTATAACACATAATATCTATGCCTTCAAATCCTTGACTAAAGCATAAGTTTTCTTTTCTATTATATTATATTTGATTTTAGTGCCTTGTAGGACTTTGTTGAAGAAAGCTGTAGGTTTCTCAAAACCTTGTTAATTTTTCTGAAGGAGAACAATAGCAATAGTATGCGCTAATTCAAAGGGAAAGATTGTGAAATCCTTAGTATAATCATGGCTCAAGAGAATCAGTGCTTCCATTAAATATTTATTAATTTGGGAGAGTTAAAATTGGTAGCTTTTTTCCATTTAGATTCCTTTCCTTTTTAGAGCGTGTTAGTGATTTCCTTAAAAACTTTCGCAAAATTATGTATAAAATATTTTTTTTAAATAATTCTTACTAAAAAGGATTGGATTTCCTTTTTATTCCTAGGGAGGGGTATATTTTCAATGGCCTGGACCCTTTTGGGATCCACCTAGACTACCTATTTGGACACAATGTGCCCAACTAGCTTACCTTCGATCATAGAAAAGAAGGATTTACAAGGATTTAAATATTGGCCATATCTTCGGCACCTTGAAATAATTTCTCAAGATGTTTCAAGTGTTGCAATTTAGATTGTGAAAATACAATAAATTCATCTAAATAAATCACAATAAATTAATATTTTTTGTTATCAAAGGTAATATCCATGGCTCGTTGGAAAGTTGCTCATTCATTCATAAGACTGAAAGGTATCTTCTCATACTAAAATGTACCCCAAAGTGTAGAAAAGGCATTTTTATACCTAATTTTTTTTTGTATTGTGATCTGGTTATATCCTAAAAAAGTGTCCATTGTAGAAATATAATGAGCCCCCAATTATTTATGAAGTATATGATCCATTATTGGTAATAGTTAGTTATCCACAACACATGCTTTGTTTGGGCTTCTACCGGTGATTGAGGCTCCCTTTCTTTTAATAAAAAAGAGAAATCAGAGTCAAATGAAATGGCATAAGCTACAAGAGTAGAAGTATCAAATGGTTTGATATCATCAAGTAGTTTCTTATAACATTTATTAAACCTCTTATTAAAGTGTGCTACAATTTCATTTGGTTTTTTTAAGGGAAAAAATCATTTAGATAACTTGAAGAACAATGATCTGGATTATCCCCAATGTTACAAGAAGTTTATCGATGTTTCGAATGCCAATGGGGATCCATCTATTAGACTATTTGAATGAATGATTGAAAGAGGGATCAAATGAGGGATAAACATTAATCAAAGGAAAAAACATCAAAAGAGAACCGACCAAAAGCATAAACCTAAATTATGCAGAGAGAATTTTTAATTATTCATAATAACAAACTATATATTAAATTTCCTAAACATAAAAATAAATTTCTTTATTAGTAGTAATAATTAATTATTAATAATAATTAATAATAATGTTTTAATTATTAATCATTATTATTATTATTATTATTAATTAATAGTAATTATTATTGTTATTATTATTATTATTATAATTATTAATAATAATTATTTTAAAATTTATTAATAAAAATTATTAATAATAACTATTTTCATTGTTGATTATTAATTAATAAATAGTTAATTCGTTGAATTAATTAGTTATTATTTTTTAATTTTTTAATAATATTATTATTTTAAATTTTGTAATTGCTAAAAAGTTTAAATAACTAATAATAATTATTTATTTATTAACTTATTAATATTTATTTATCGCGATGAATAAATAAATATTGTTATAAATAAATAATCATTAAAATTTAATTAATTTATTAATGTTAAGTATTGCTATTGTTATTTTTATTTCTATTATTAAACCTAAAGCCCAAAGATAAAAAGTTAAATGATGAAAGGGAAAGAAAATTATACCTGAGATACTATACGTGGGAAGAAGGAAAGGAAGAACTAATTTTTTTAATCAAATGAAGCAAGCTACCACTGATTTCACTCCCTCCATCCCTGTTGAGATTATGTGGATGCTTAATAATCTCAAGAGCTTATCTGATTTTATTTTTTCAATAGTGTTCTTCTCTGGCGATTATTTTGGCATTTTCTAAACATACATGATGCTTAGTCTTCGAGGAGTGCTCTGCGAGGGCTGAAGTGTGATATCTCCCATTCTTAATATCAACTTTTTTCTCTTTCAATCTCCTTTTCAAAGAACGCCCATTTTCCCCAATATAACTTTTCTCACATGAACAGTCAATCTTATAAACTCCTTTAAGTTGCTCGTGATTGATATTATCCTTAACTAACTACATTCTTTTTCTTATTGTTCCTGATGCTATAAACTACGACTACGTCCTTTTTCCAAAAACCTTTTTGATATTATCTATAACTCCTTGGATGTATGGTAGGAAAACCCTACCACACCTAGCTTGAGGTTCTTGGTGCTCTTGGGAAAGGACCGTACCCTCAGCTATTTTTATGGATTTCTTAATATCCCTATATTTATACCCTATACCTTTAAATACAGAGGTTAAGTGATTGATTTTCTTACTAAGGTGTTATGTTTTAGATATTCTGAGGGCCCTAATAGCAAGAGTATTTAGGACATCTTTTCTCCATTGGGATTCGAAACATCGACAAAATTCTTGTAACACTGTGGATAATCTAGATCATTGTTCTTCAAATGATAACCACAGAATCTTAAAAGCTAACATTTAGATAACATTTTTTATATTTATTCTCTCTAAATTTATTCAAAAATAATTTTTCTAATGCATCAATGGAATTAATTGAAATGTGAGCCAAATTCCTAAACTATTTCAATGTGCCTCCCTCTAAATTCTGAACAATAAACCTCATACATACATCATCATATTCTACCCCTAATTTGTCGAAGTAATCTTGGAACTTGATTACATGGTCCTTTGTAGTATGTTCTCCTTCATCATTGAACTTTGGGGGGTTTTTATCATACTTATCCAGGATATTGTGTAAAATTTTGGATGATTCCAAAGGCCTATAATGTATGAACATGAGGATTTATTACAAATATTGGAGTTTTTTTGTGTTAAAGGGACAAAAGTATATGAGGAACTAGCTTGGGCTTGAGTTCCCCTTTGATATATTGTGGTTTTAGACACCTTGGTGGGTGTCGAAAGTTGAAATTTTTTCTCTATTTTAGAATCTTGAAAATTAGGTCCAATAATTTTCTCTCGAGATGCCATGCCTTTCTTCTTTATATTGCAACAGTTATTAGGGTCTCTCAATCATGTAGTGCTAGGTATGATGAATCTGAATAGACATAGTAATCCTCCAAGGGGGGTCCAATTTACTTTTTCCAACAAAATTTAAATAATTATATCCTTAACATTAAATTCCAGAAATCATTTTATCATATTTTTAGGGACAAAAAATAAGCGTACTTGAAAATGGAAGATGAATTTTTTCAAGATTAAATATAAATATTTTGAGAGAAATGAAAATATTGAACAAGTTTCACCTTTGTGATACTTCTTATTGTTGAGGGGCCTGGGGGTTTGGTTATGCAAATTCGTCCTCACAAGCTAACACTTCCCAGTTCCTATGTATTTCTTTGGGTGTTTGAGCAATCTAAAAATTCAAATAGTATAATCCATTAAGAACACTTTGTTAAACCTCCAAACCATAAATGTTCTGGGGTTGAATAGTATTACCGTTAGTCATAAATTAACACAACTTAAAAAAAAATAAGATTCCCCGGCAATGGCGCTAAGAAGAATGTTGTCATTCAAATTTTTCTGGTGACACAAAACAATCTAAAAGGGAATTCAATGAGGATAAGATATAATGTTGCTTAAGTTTGAAGGATTGGCCTTTCTTAACCTCGGGGGCTATTACCTGTATTACTTATAAAAATATATTCTAATATAACTTATAGATTTGGCCATATTATGAATAAGTGCTAGAAAAAAATAAATGGCTAAGATTTATATGGAATGCAACTTATATAAATCATATGATCAATGAATTAGATGTAAGATTTAGGGATGCAATGTTAACAATAACTAGCAAGAAACATACATGACTATATGAAAAGGGAAGAGATAAAAAAAAAAGAACAAAGAAACGATAAAGCACGTATTACTGATATATAGTTATATTTCACATGAAAAGTGCAACAAAAAAATCCACCATCGTGTATTGGTATATTCATCTTGCAATAAATAAATCAAATATCCTGAATCAAATACTTCAAATAATGCATACCTGAAAGAGAAGGAATCAAGTAATATTGCAATATTTTATCAATTGATTGTGTCAAACGCATAAGTAATTAGGATAAAAAAGAATATGATGAAATAAAATTAACAAAAAATATACAATACACAAAAAAACTATATATCTCCCCTTCATCCTCTAATTCTTTGATTTCTTTTATCATCAATTGTAAAGGTGGAACTGTCTCAATACCTTGTGCAGTGGGAGAAAATATATCTTGTTGAGCGAGACTTCTTTTTACTTTTAGAAACTTATCCCATTCAACTTCAAATACCCATTGTACCTTCTTAAATTTCAAATAATTCATGCTAAGTTTCGATAGGAGCCTATATGGGGTAGAAGGAAGTTTCTTTATCATATTCTCCAGGATAACCAATAAAATAGTCTTTGGAGAGAGAGTTTACCAGAAATTGTCCAGAAACAATTTCATCAGTAGTAGTAGGAAGTTTTCCTTAGATTTCTTTAGAGAATCCTGAAATGTTTTTCTTTCCTACCAACCAAGAAGAATTCACCTAGAAGGAAGAGATTTTGAACCTTTGGATATAATCCCACTCTTTTTTAAACTTAGCAATGATGTTTTTAGCTTTGGCGATCATGTTATTCATTTATTCTATAGCTCTTTGCTTCTTTTTGAATAATAATACTAATAGTATAATCTCATCTCTATTGGGTAACTGAAGGACCTTAATATTTTCCTCATCTAGTGTGTCTAGATAATTTATTATGTGATCCACCTCCTTTAATAATTCCTCCACTCACGGATTTATGTTATTTATTTCAATATTGGAATTCTCGATGACCACTATATCACATTGAAGGAGGATATTCACATATGGTCTTATACTAAGTATTTTTTCATTTATCATCTCCTAGAAATTGTTCTGGCATTAATAAGAGTGTCCCTTCCTAATGTGGTGGTTTATATATATTGTTGCAGAAATTTTATGTTAACATTGACTGCACACCCTCAATAATTTCATCCTTGTTCTTTATTACATTATTCCACTTTTGGCTCTAGTTGATTTTTTCCTCGTTGTTCATTTTTTAACTTTCCCTTGAGTTTTGCAACTTTGATCTCAAAGAACGTTACTTTCTCTGGATCGACATTCTCTGTTCCATCCTTCTAAAAGGAATTGTCAACAGGAATTATTCTTATAATCTGCTCAAATATTTTTTTTCTTTTTCTTAAAATTATGTAATGTGATTGTCAAAATTTTCTTTTAATACATTTAACTGAGCATCCTTGATACTTAATTTTCTTTGAATTTCTTCGAGTCTCTTCACTTCATCTTCCTTGTGCTAACAATTCATAACTAATTTTGTCATTCATAATCAGGATTTTTCACAACCAACCTCAAAAATTAGATTTCTTTATCTTTGGTCTCCAGTAGCAAAGCTGAAAAACCGATTATTTTATCTTCTAGATCCTTAATCTTTTTTGCTTTGGTTTTAACTACCATTTTGGAATTGTTTATTTTTTCTTCAACTCTAGTCAATATGTAACTTCTTATTGCTAGCAGTTGACTCCAATAATATTTTTTCCACTACTTTCCCTGTCTACTTGTATCACTCAACCATATATGTATCAATGACCTGTTTCAAATCAAGACAAATAGAAGTAGATTTAGAACGTACTAATTATGTTGTAGCACTATTTTTTGGTTGGATAACAGTCAAATTAAAATTCCTTTGACTAAAATTAGTTGTACATAGAAATATGGGACCTGCACTTGAAGCCATTTATACACTTACATTCATTCTATAGCCTTAGCCTCTTTAGTAATTGTCATTATCTCTTTACATTTTCCTTTGAAATTTTATATGCACTTACATTAGTAGAAATGGTTACTGCTTAACTTCCAGATTTCTGGGGTTGAATTTCCTTTAGGACATTTTTCACCTGCTCATACAACTCCTCATTGACCTTCTAGAAGGCCACATCTTCTTCAACATTAAATTTTTCATTCACGATGCGCTCTGCCTCATCAAGATTAGGTTCACTTGATTTTCTCTTTAACAAACTCAATTCAGGGCTACTATCTACAGTATCTATCATTTTCCCATTAACTTGACTTGTTTCTTAAACTGCATGAGGTGGATTCTCTTCAACTAAGTTCACTTCCATTTGTACTAGCTCAATTATAGCTTCATTAGATACATGTAAATTAACTTGTTTTTCATTATATTGAAGCGAAGAATCAGTATTAGCCATTTTTTTCTATTTTAGGGTTTGACACATATGTATAGGTTGACAAACCTACTTATTTCCTTAGATATGAAATAATACTTTTCTAATCCATACAACATAAACTCCTTTTCGATGATATCTAACATGGACTTATGTATAATTATCAAGGATAATATTTCAAAATGAATTATGATTAGTGCTTTCTACTTTTTGACAGAAAGTGAAGATCATTTATATGTAACCTTTGTCTTGAAACTTCTAAGTCAAAGAGTTGCGGTGTGGTAAATTTATGAGGATGATAAGTCTCTCCCTAGTCTCCTATGCTAGTCTCCTTATCGGTCTCCTATGTTAGTGTCTTTAGTCAGTATATATATATATATATATATATATATATATATATATATATATATATATATATATATATATATATATAGATAGATAGATAGATATAGCATAACTCTTTGGGATATTTATTTGGAATAATGTTTCAATCCACCTATCAATTTTATTTTCATTCCCATTTATACCCTTCACCCCTTCCAATAGTCTTGCATTGGTAAAGTACTCATGATAATTGAATAAGATTAAATGTACCAGATATGTACAAGGTCTAAAGAAGTGAAAAAATGGAGCTGTATTAAAGTATAAATAAATACTTCAAGCCAAATAACCCAGTATATTTATCCTAATCTCCTTGGGGTTTACCATTATTTCTCTTAAACACATAAATATGACCTCATCCATCTTGGAATCATCAAGACCTCTGAAAATAAAATCTAAAAGTGAAACCATAATCTGAAATATTGCTTTAAGTCAATTGATTGATATGTGCAACTCTACCTTTGATATTTCACTGGGTTATCCAAAAAAGCCTCGTAGGAAATTCAATTTTTCGTCTTCGGCCCACATTATGAATTCCTCACTTAATTATTTATTAGTAATATTATTTCTAGAGATGGAAAATTTCGACATTTTAGCTATATATTCTTTAGATTTTTCTAAGAAACTTGGCCATTTGTAGGAAAAATAATATTTCCAATAGACTGGTCCAAATGCTCAGAAAAAAGTAGGATTGAACCTTGGTCAAATTATACATATGGTAATACAACTCGGGGTAATATAGTTTTCAACAATTAGGTATCTGAGCTAAAATTCTCAACATCGGGTTTTAACTTGGTTCTAGGGTATGTATATTAACATTCCTTATGTGGGTGTCCCGAATTTGAGCCAACGGTATTAAGAAAAACTTAATTTGATTTTTTTTCGACCATTTCTACTCTAAAATCTCTGCACCATTGGTAAAGACTACTATTTGAGTGCAATAATAAGGCTTGATGACTTACTAGTTTCTTTAAGGCATCAATCAGTTTATCTTTACATTTATCATAAAATTTTGTGAGGTGCAAGCATAACTTTCAATGGAATAATCAACTATAAATCTCCAAAACAAGGGTCTAAACCTTTTGAATTTACTTAATAAAGGTTGGTGTACTTCATATCACATCTATAGTTTTCTTAATCAACTAGTAATAATTAGGTTAGTTAGTAAATTAATACAAAAGATGTTTCTTTAAACTTCAGCCATTGGATTGCAATGTTCTCAACTGTCAGGTGCATTGGACCTCTCTCTTGGCTTAACCACTACATCAATTAATGTATGATATGACACAAATACCACCGATATAATTTATTTATATCCATTATATTATATCAAAACATGGAAGGTCCGTTAATGATTGTATAAATACCTCAAAATTTATATCTGCTAATGAATTCGAGGTAAAAACAATAAACACAAATTTATTCTACTCAATCTACGGAAGGGAAAACATATAATAGAAACACATGCTCAATCACAATGAACACAATATTTTTTCTAGGGAACCCAACTAGGAAAACCCCTCCTTTGTTTGTAATATATCATACGAGACAATTGATCTATTACAATGAAAACTTCAATCCTTGAAGCTCGACCTGCACTGCAATATTGATCTCCTCCTAAGTCTTCTCTGGAAAATGTTCAACCTACACTCGCTCTACCTGCACTCATGTTCTTGCACTCACTCTTCCTGCACTTGAGTTCATGAACTTTCTCATATTTCCTTGACAAATTCTTAGGAAATTATCTCATCTGTTGCATTCAAACCCCTCTATACACTCAACAATATACAACAATAAATGAAATTATGCCTTTTCCCTCCAATTTCACTAGGCAATTCAAATTGCATGCGTGACTAGGGGTAGTTTTAGTAAATTGACTAGTTAATTGAAAGATCAATGAGTCAACAATACTTACAACTACTCAACTAAACACATACTGACTCTGTTAGTATCCCATAGTCATAGTAGTTAGAAAACAAATTTTGTCTTTTAAATTATTTGGAAAATTTGTACAAGTTAAGGCTTTGATATTCTAGAGATCAAGCCATTGGTCTTATTATAGAATAAAGTTTTCATTATTGAATGTAATTATTTCAAAGTGTGTAAAGGGTAATGAAAATAGTCATTGATATCTTGACAGTTCAAGTTAAGAGATTCTAGGATCATATATAATTAAAAAACATGGTGTCATGTCTTACCACTGTTGGAACATATTTGTAGGGTTAGTTTGGTCAGTTAGAATTTCAAATCACAATCAGTCGTGACATCACTTTGGTAAAACAGTTAGGAGGACAGTGTTGCGCTTTTGAAAAATGTTGCACATTCATGATTGAGCTTCAATATTGTAACCATCTCCCTTGAAATTTTCATTCAACCACCTTGGGAGTTATAATTCTTGGTTAATCTTCAAAAAATACCTCAGAGAATTTCATTTCTCCATCGAAATCTTGTTTTATATTCATTGGATTTCGTTGCACAAAGAAGGAAGGGGAAGCATTCTGCTCGCAGACAGGTGTTGCACTCACACACAATCATTATGGTTTCCAAACCGATGGTGAATTACTCATTTCAGGTGAAAAAATCATATTCACTTGGGTTATTAGTCTTGCATGTTGACAATTTTGTTTCCATTTTTTTAGAAAAGCATTAAAAAACCCATCATAACTCAAATTTTGGGCTTGCTGTGTTTCCAGAAAATTCATTGTGTCTTTCTTCAATGCTGCATTTTTATGATATCAACCTTTTCAAACACCCAAAACTTTGTCTTCCATCTTGATATTGAAGTATAACATATTATTCAAGTAATTTTAAACTTCATACCCAGTCTTTCCTTTCCTATGAGGTCAAGAATCATTTTCCCCCATGTGTTGTGTTTTTGGAGCTTCAACTATGTTTTTAATCCTACCATTGTGACTAAGTAAAAAATAGCTATTTTTTCGGTTTGAGAGATTATTTGTGTTGATTGAGTCTGTTTTATATAGTTTTTCATCCTCAATTATCACAAAATCCTAATTTGGAGCTCCATTTCACACTGCTATCTTATTTTCTTTGCTAAATAAGCCTACATTGATATTCCATTCAAGAAACCCTAGAGCATATATCTGTAGTGAAAATCATGTCAACCTTGGATAGAAAGAAGCATAATCAAGGATTCGTTGTGAGATTTGAACCCCAAGACCTCACCTTGATCAACTCAAACCCAAAATCATATTTGATTTTGAAAAAGTTTGTTGCATTAGTTTTGGTGAGAAAATCCAGGGATATAATGTACAACTTAATAAGGGATTTTCTTTGAATTTCACTAGGCTGGAGGTCAATATTTGAGAGATAAATTTTCCAGTTTCGGATGTCACCATATCATCTGCAATAGAGATTCCCCTTCAGGGAGAGTCATGGTTCAGGGGCATGCCTCTTGATATTTCCAATTATAAATATTTCTTGAAACTTGAGTACAGAAACAAATGGTATGGGGCCATTGTCCGTAAGGAGTACAGAAACAAATGGTATGGGGCCACTAAGCCCTACAACAATATTTTTCAAGAAATTCATAGATACTTTACCTATGAGGGTAGGTTTGGGAGGATTTATCAGTACCATTTTAGACTTTTGATGCACTTCATAGAGAATATTTCTTTAAATATTCCCTTCTATTTGTTTAGAAGTCTTAGCAAGATGGAAAACAAAGTGAAAGGAAAACAATACCAAGTGGAACCTAGTATTTTCCATTTGTCTTTAACTAAATTGTTGGTTTTGGAGGAATTAAATAAGAGGAATCAAACTTGGAAAGCTTTTTTAGACTCATCATATTTGGCAGTTGATTTACCAACTAACTCTTGAAAAAATAAGGACACAGCATCATCAGTGGCAAGAGATATACAATCACAAAATGAAAGTTTTGTGAAAAGGACCTCTTTTGCAGTTCATTCATTAGAAAAGAAGAAATGTAAGAAGTTGAATTTTTCTCTTGAAATAGTGAATGTTCCCAAGAAGCCCCTCATTATGTCTACTACAAAGAAACTTCCCATGGAACAAACATTGGAGTAGACATTTGACGCTTTGGAAACCATACTAGAGGATGATGTTCCTGATGATAAAGACAAAGAGATTGCACAACTACAAGAATAGATAAAGAAGGCACACATGGTTATTGCACAATTGCACCATGACAAAAAGGGATTGAATAAGGTTACTCTAGAAAGGACAGTTAGGCTTAAAAAATAAGAGTCAGTGACAAAGGCCACACCATCTGTCATGAAATCTAAAGGAAAGGATAAGATAGTGAGAGATGGAATTCAAGAAGTAGAAGATCCCTCAGCTAGAGTCACAAGATCTTCAGCTATAAAATCGTAGATACAAGAAGAGAAATTTGTACAAGAAGACAATAAAATAGAGATGAATGAGGGGAAACATACTTTAAAAAAAAAAATAGGATGCAGTTGAAGAAATCCCATTGTGAAATTGTTGAACTTAAGGATCGGGATCGAATGGATAGGAAAAATATGAATGATATTTTGAACATATATGAGTCAGCAATGGAAAATTATAAGTATGTGTTGAAGAGGTATCTCCCATTAAATTTGAAATTCAAAAAGAGATGCAGGCATAATCTTACCATGAGGAGGTAGTTGAGGGATTCCAAGCAAAACTTGAAGGAGATACAGGAGAAGGACAGAGGTAAGTTGGATTTGTTGGCTGAGGCAACCAAGGTTTGAATGCTTGAAATGCAAATCAAAGAAATTTTGGCCATTTTTTATTTTTTGTCCAAGAATGATGGTTGAATGAATTGTATAAATGGGTCATGTATTTTTTGAATCTTTCTTAAGAGTAAATTTAACTAGATTCAAGAAACTATGAAATTTTGTTATAGGAGCAGCTCAAACAACAGTTTTGTATTTTGTCCAAGCATTATGGTTATGGTTTTAATGTAAAGGGGGAATTTTTGTCATTTTTTGGTGAAGAGGGGATTGAATGGGGTTTGAAACATTTTTAGCATCATGTCAATATCATCATCAGGATGTTTCTTACTCAGAGCTCTCAACATCAATCAAAACCATGAAGAACAGGTTGCCCTGCACTTTCTCACTGGCATTTTTCTTTTACTATAGGTGGAATTTTGAGAGTTGGAAGCTCTATGTGATGAAAGAAGGTTTATAAGGTGGAATTTAACGATGTCCAGGCCATTTCACATGTGAAACAGCCATAAATAAACTCAGGGAGTGACCATATCTACATCAACCATGGATTCATTGTGCTTCTTTGTTGAGTTTTTGCTGAACTAGGAGGTTGTGTAGCATCGACGTTGCGCTTCCAAACAATCATCCTTTTGACTGAGAATTTCATGTCAAACTTCATGTAATTTATTTTTATGCTCATGGTAAATTTTATGGGGCATGTAAGTACTAATAACCTCGATTTAGACTTGGTATTTAATATAAATATGCTTGAAAAATATTTGGTCAAACAGTTTCTAATTTTCAGTAAAACAGTTCTATATTCACTGCATTAGGTAGAAACATAAATCCTATTAGGGAATTTAGTTCCTAGAGGCGGGAACTAATTTGTTTTAGTCTATTTATGTTGTAATTTTAATGAATCAAAGGGTATTTCAGGTTTGAGAAAAAGAAACTTTGTGTGCATTGTATTTTTTCTGAATATTTTTGAGTCAATGAAAAAGACAGAGGTGTGACTTTACAGGGATTCTTTTGTCAGCTCCTAATGGTGATATTATTTATTATATTGTATGTTTGTCTCTTGTAATTTCCATGCCATTAATGTGTTTCTTAATGTTTGGTTAGATCATGATTTATCTTACAATTCATTTTAAAAATGTTGTGATATATTTTGCTAAAAATATATATGTTTTCTTCTCAAATAGCATTTAGAATTCATCCCACACCTTGATTCTCTTTATGTTATTTCATCACTCTTATACTCACCATCCTATAGTGAATTAATTTTATAACACCAACAGGACTTCCTACATTTCCCTTATAGAATATCCCTTATCTCTTCATCCTATCATTGGAAAACAATCAACTTTACATGACTCCATGCCCAATGGATTTTTCTTCTTTCCTGCCAGCAAACCTTTAAAACATATATTCCTATTAGCACCATATCTAGCCTAAGATCTAATTGAGCAAAGATTTATATAGATAGGGCCCTCTCTAAAGTGGGAAGGGCTATATTTGAACTTCTAAGTGGTTAGTGGTTACCTCTGAGTTTCTCTCCTCAGCCTGGAGAAAGTACGGAGTGCTAACAAACACTATTCTAGTATAGAGCTCAGATAACTGAGTTTCACTAAATATAACTCCACTAGATCATTAAATATTAGAAATAAATTCAAGCACAACTCTAATTCTAGCCCAAAAACTCAAATTAATTGATTTAAATAAGTGACCTAGCCATGTCACTCCTACTAATTGCAACTCAAGTCATCCTCTTGATGTGGAAATTTGAATCTCTCCATTTAAATAAGGAAGAAGTAATATGAAGCCCTTTTATTGATACAATTTAACACTCCATATTAGAAAGAAAATGATTCTTGGAAGAACCCTTTCCACTTGTGTCTATCTTCAACTCTATCAAGTTCTCTGCTAATGCAGCTGCTCCCTCTGAACTAAAATATTGTTATGCTTTCCTTTACGGAATTTGATTTGAATACCTATTCTTTCCCACAATTCTCTGTGAGTCCATCACCTCTATATTTTGTGCACAACCTGCCTTAATAATCAAGGCTAATCCCTCTGAAACTATGCATCTCTAGCTCCACAATCTTCCAATATCAATGATCACAACTCCTTTTTGTGTCACTAAACATTGGCTCACTGATCTTCTCATTAGTAGCCTTCTAACTTCGTTAATAAGTATGCACATAGAGTCATATGGATCTACCCTGAACTAGGGCTCCATCAATTTGCCTCCTAATATTCCATGGCTCATTTCATGTGTATTTTACTTGAGGTCTTCAAGCTGCTGCATACTGCATATGAAATTCATTGTTCACAACTACGTTTGTGAACAGTGCTTAGTTTTCTAGATCTACCATATGTTTATGAGATATCAACTTCTAATGTCACTCTTCTTAAGGCTTTCGGATCTTCCCACATACAGTCACTCCTTGACTTATATAGGGCTCAAAAGAACAATTCCTTATTTTTGCAATTTGTTCCTCAAATTGTCCAAATATAGGGCTATTTAGATATTTCCTATTTTATTTGATTTCTTGTATAAACTAATATCTGTGTGTTGGTCCTTATTATGCTCACTACTTTGTCCTCAATCCATAAACTGACATGATTTGTGCATTGAACAAATTTCTACACCACAAATATGTTATTAAAAATTTCTCTAAGTGAAGATTAGGAACTTGGTTTCTATGTAGTTTTCAATAGCTTTGATACCATGTAGAACTAACTGGAAATTTTCATTTTCTAATGAATTCATACTTAAAACTATAGAAACAATTTATTCTATTCAATCTGCGGAAGGGAAAACATATAATAGAAACACATGCAATCATTCAATCACAAATAACAAAGTATTTTCCTGAGGAATCCAACTGGGGAAAAACCCCCCTCTATTTGTATTATATTAGAAGAGGAAATTAATCTATTACAATGACATCTTCAATCCTTGAAGCTCAACTTGCATTGCAATACCAATCTCCTTCTGAGTCTGCTCTATAAAATATTGAGCCCGCACTCACTCTACCTACACTCGCCATGTTTGCACACGTGCTTCCTAAACTCGCTCTGCCTGGACTCATGTTCCTACACTCACTCTACCTACACTCGTGTTTCTGCACTCACTCTTATTTTGTTGCACAATTCTGACGAAATTAGCTTATCTTCTACATGTAAACCACTCTGTACACTAACTATTATAAAGCAATGAATGTAATTATGTCTTTTCCCTCCAACTTCACTAGGAAATTCGAATTGTATGCATGACTAGGGCTATTTATAGTAAATTGATGAGTTAACTAATAGATCAATGGGTTAAGAACAGTTACAACTACTCAACTGGACTCATATTGACTCTATTCTGGACTAGAGATCAGATAATTGTGTTTCATTAAATATAACACCACTAGATAGCTATATCTTAGCAATAATCTCATGCACAACTCTACTTCTAGCCTATAAACTCGAATTTATTGATTTAACTAAGTGACTTGGCCATGTCACTCCTACTAACTGCAACTCAATTCATTGTGTTAACATGGAAATTTGAATTTCTCCATTTGACTAAGGAACGAGTCAAATGAAGCATTTTCTTGATATAATTTAACAATCACCCCCTTATGTTGTGATCTAATATGACATAACAACAGTCGGATCAAAACATCCCTAATCATCGGATCTCATCAGATCGCAAGTGTGCCTTTAATTATTGTGAAAGTTGTGATCCAACATTAGAGAAATTTTGAGGTCTAAAATGTGCCTCCTAAGGAATAATATATAATATTAGTGGAAATAATAAATAATATTAGATTACATCACCAAATTTTAGAAGGAAAAAGGAAAAAACTACTTTTTCAACTCGTGTGTTCAACTCATCTTTGTATGATTTTACTCAAATTTCGAGTGGGGGCACTCGTTCGATGCAAAATTTACTTCCTCATCCAAGGAGTACTTGCGTTTCATGCTTTTGATGGATCATGCTAAACGAAAAATGAAAAAACATGACTGCAATCACATTTTCCATGTATTTCTCATTTTTCGAGTAGCAGGGTCCATCAAAAGTATTCAACATGGATACTCCTTGGATGAGGAATTGAATTTTTTGTCCAAAGAGTTATCCCACTCGAAATTTGAGTAAAACAGTAGGGATATAAGTTGAAAATATGAGTTGAAAAAGTATTTTTTTATTTTTTATTTTTATTTTTTAATATTTTTTCCTATTTACTCCAAAAATGGTGAATCATCCCCATGGTTGACATCATAATATTGAATCATTCAGGTCCTTATAAAGTTGATTTTGGTTGTACATTTTTGTTTTGAGGACCATTTTTTACCTCAAAATATCTCTAATGATGTGGTTTTTTATTAATGTGGAAGAATATGGACACAAAGTTGAAGATATCTATAGCATTCCATCCACACACAAATGGGCTGACAGAAGTAATCAACAATACTTTGGTGTAGCTTTTGAGGGGATACAACCAGAAGCATATGAAGACATGGGATGAAAATATGGTATATATACAACATTCTTATAACATATCAGTCCACACTTCTAAAGGAAAGGCCCCATTTGAAACTTGTTTTGGATATTTTCCACCATCACCTTTGTATATTGCATATGAGCAGAAAGGAGGAGTGAGGGAAGATCTTATAGGAGATGCTTTGAGGGCTGAAATAATTATAGAGAAGAGCAGAAAGATCCATATACATGTATAAGAAACATTGCAGAAGTTGTGGGAGAAGTATAAGGCCAAGCATGATCAACACAGAATAGAGAAGTCATTCAAGGTGGGAGACAAAGTATGGCTACAGTTGAACAAGGAGAGATTGCAGAGGCCTAGTAATAAAATCAAGGCTATAAGGTATGGTCCCTTTTAGATACTAGAAAAGGTGGAATACAATGTCTATCGACTCATTTTACCACCATATATGTGCATTTACTCAGTTGTGAATGTAGAGAATTTGAAACTCTATGAGACTTCCATGCTAGATTAGGAAGAGGAACAAGTCCTACCTTATGTGGATACCATATGCTCACGCAAAGTTGAAAAAAGATACAATTTTTAAAAGCATGTCTAGAATTAAAAGAAAGAGGTGCATGACCTTTGGCAGATTGGGTTTAAGGGACAACTTCAATGCAAAGCTAAATGGCACACCAGAGAGAAAGTGGAGAAAAAATTTCCTCGCCTCATTTAGTAGACGTGTTTGGGGACCAAAAGCCTCCCAAAATGGGGGGGTATGATTTGGATTGGATCATTATATTTTTTTTCATCCATCTTGATGCATTTGGAGAGGAAAAAGTGGAGGAATCAACTCATGGGACTATTTCTACTAGCGCGACCTAGTTTGGAAAAACAGGGTTTGAAATCTTTCTGGAGTGTTTTGAGGCATCAAATGATATTTTTTGGCGGTAAAAATTTGCCACTTTAGTGCATCATTGTTTCATGTTATTCTACACACATATATCTTTCCAACAGTGCAAGAAGAGCATAAATCAAAGTCTGTATGCAAAATTTATGCCACTCGGAAGTTTCCCTTCTTGTTATCACACCTATAGTTTGGGAGGATATCGCGTTAGCCACTATTGTTCATGGAAAATGGGCTATCCATGTGATTTTCATGTAAAAGATGTTGGAAATACTAAGAGTGGGTGTGAATTAGTATTCCTTTCAATTAGAGCATTAGTTAATCTTCAATTATTATCATTGTTTGTAAAATGATAACAGCAAACAAAAGGAACACAAATGCACATAGTTTTTAAGGTGGAAACTCTCTCCGGGACAAAAACCACCTGAATGCTTTTCTAATAATTATTTAATATTCAACTCCAATTTAAAATAAATCTCCAACTTCCTAGAATCTAGAAAATCATTCTTCTTCAGCCCCCACTGGATGGACTCTCCAACGCCTGAGATTCTTCAGTAGTCAACTGAACGGATGCCCCAACACCCAATGAGCTACAACTCACACTAGCACCACCCTACCACCCTGAATTTTTCATAAGCTTGAACCTATTGGTGACTTCATGCACCAGCCTAGCACCACCGTACCACCCTATAGAAGAATAAAAGAAGAATGAGCTCCCATACCAGGGAAAATGGTCCACTTTACAATGATATAGAATGATGTAGAAGAAGAATACACACTATACCATAACCCCAACTATGACACAACCACCTAATGATGATCCTAGACCTCCCGACACTGCCTCTTCAACTCTTGGCAGATAGACACTTGTACAATTTTTACAATGATACATTTACAATGACTTAGTACAATGATACCTTTATAATGACTGCATGCAGTGCTGCCCACTTGAAGACTTCATGTGGTGAACTTATTGTTGTTGTTCTGCACCTCGATTTCTGCTCTTTTCATGCTACCCTCTACTGCACCTTGCTTTTCTTTTCTTCCCTAGAAATTCTGGTCCTTTGCAACCCTTGACAACACATGATCTAGCTTTTTCTTGCCTTCTAGGATCTCGATATTGAATCTAGTGTATCTCTGTTATTTCATATCCCCAATATGTGATTTTCGGTTCTGTAGTAGTCCTTTGAGTCTTCTTTCCAATTCCACAGGTCTGACCCAATTTGGATTCTTCAAGAGAGTTATGCCCAATCTCTCACAATGACCTAATTATGGACTAGTTCAGTAGAGAGAACTTGTATGAAGTGCCACGTGTCACTATTTCTTAATTCGGCTCTAAAATTGATACAAAGAAAACTAAAGTCTGTGTACTATCTGCCACTTTTTACAGCATTCCAATTCGATACTCAGAGAGAGAGTTATGACAATTTTCCCAAGGTCACTTCTTTGGGATGAAGTTCAGGAGCCTGCAAAAACACTGACTTCCACAGATCATATCTCCGAAAATATTGCGTACCTCGAACTAAAATTTTTATAGGAGCTTCCTCATAATTTTGGATTCATTTCTTAAAAAATTCAGCTTCTTAACCTTCGTAGAAAAAATGTTAGAGTGAAAATTCCACAATGACCTGTTTCAGATAGTGAAATCCCTTCATGAGGAGGATATGAGGATCACAAATTATATAAATGTTTAGGTTGTTGAGAGTGTCTTCAACAAGTGAACCTGGGAGGGATTTTAGGGGCTTAAAAATTATTAATTATTGACTTTTCAATTACCCATGCCACAACCCCATGGGTTTTTAGCCCACTAACTGGGGTTACAAACTTCAAACATGAATATCTCTCAAACCATGAAGAATTATGTGGCATGCCATATATCAGCAGAAACATCTAGACAAGTAGAAACCATCAAAAACATTCTTGACCCAGAATATAGTAATTTGGCAGGTAAATATTCCCATGCAAGATCTAGGTAACCGTGGTGCTTCTTGGGTTGACATCAATGACAACCACTGATCAACAATCTCCCCCTTTGGCATTGATGGAAACACAAGTACTCCCCCTGTGACCATGACACCTCTTCCTACAAAATTCTCTCCCCCTTTGACATCAATGGCAAAGGGTAACTCCCCTGACACACGACCATCTTGTGGACCTGTACACACTTCCACTCCCCCTTTCTATTCTGAATAAGGAAAATCTAATGAGAACTTGGGAGAATCCCAAGCTTCTAGTGAATATATTCAAATGCTTCACGAGTACTCTTACAATCATTAATGCTTCCTGCCCAATCTGCATCTGTAAATACTTGAATAATGATATTTTTAACCTTGGGATACCACAAGCCATATTTAGATGTTCCCTTTAGATATCGAAGAGTTCTTTTGACGACAATAATATGTGATTCTTTTGGTGCTGCTTGGAGTATTGCTACTTGTCCAACTGCTTGCATAACATCTAGTTGGGAGGTTGTTACATATAGAAGACTACTAATCATAGATTTGTACAACCTTTGATCAACATCCTTAGATGAGTCATCTATGCTCAATTTGCGACCTGTTACCATCGTCGTAAGGATGGGTTTGCAATATTCCATTTTGAATTTCTTGAGCATTTCCTTGATGTACTTGGCTTGACATATAAATATTCCTTTCTCTTGCTAAGATCTTTGAAGCCCTAATAAGTATGTCATCTCACCAAGTTAAGACATCTCGAACTCACTTTGCATCTTTGTAGCAAAGTTATTACTTAGTCGATCATCATTGCTACCAAATATTATATCATCCTCTTTATCTATTAGACATGCTTTAGTTTCTTCATCTAGAACATATATGTCGTTTGGCGCTCGACTTGTTGTAGCCACAATTTCACCATACCTGCCTTTCCTAATTTCACATTTTGTGGAGTTGAATAGTATTGTGTGTCCTTGATCACACATTTGTCCAACACTGAGTAGATTGTGATTCATGTTTTCAACCAATAAAACATTCTTGACTAGAGCATCATTTCTTCCAAGAGTGACAGTACCTGATCCTATAAAATTTGAAGATCCATCATTTCCAAAGGACACGGTTCCATCCTTCTTCTCTTTCAGAGATAAATTTTTTTTTCTATCTCCAGTCATATGCGTTGAGAAAGCGCCATCAACATACCACAAATATTTTTTTTTTTTAGCCTTGAGAGCGAGATCACAATTATCATTCTTCTTCTTCTTCCATGTTCGTTCGTTCTGTGGCTTCGAAGATTCTTCTGGAGGATTTTCAAGTCTGCAGTCTCTGGCTATGTGTCCAAAGTTCTGACACTTGTAACATTCCATATTATTTCTTAAATGTTAAAATCTATTGATGTTTCGTTGAGCCCTGGAAGTTTCATATTTGACATATCTCCTGGAATTTTATTGGTTCCTAGGGTACGTGTGACATTCTACAACTTTATGACCAATTTTTCCACATGAATAACAATAGCCATGAAAAATATGTTAGTACCTCGTTGGAAATCTTCATCGAGGAATCATCTTCCAAGGATGTTCTTGTGAATCTTGTCCAATGAAGTCTACATGCATGTCAGATCTCATAGGTTCATTGTATTTTGTTGTAGAAGGTCCTGCTTCTTCTACTTTGTAACTGAGCCTCTAGTTCTGTCGTTGTAAGATCGTTGATTGTTGATGATTTCTTCCAATGCCCTTGAGATGTTGGCATAGTTTTGGACAATTTTTTCCTTCTTCACTTCCTTATGCAGTGAGACTGCTTCGGCTTCTAATTCTTCCCATTCTTGGTTTCTTTCTTCCAACTTATTTTGAAGTGACTCTTCAATACATTTGTGTTCTTCAACTTCAATTTTGAGACATTGAACTTGTTCTTCAAGAGTATTGGAATGGATATTCTCAACCTTGAGCTCTTTTATAAGCTTGATTGCCTCCTTAGAAAATTCTTCTATGTTCATCCCTTCTTCTTCATTGTTTGATACCTCTTATTTAATGTTCTTGGACATAAACAATACTCTCTCATTGGCTTCTTCTTCGTTGTCATTGTCTTCATCGGATGATGAGCTATCTTATTTAGAGAGAAAGTTCCTTTTAAATCCTTTATTTTTTCTTTGCTTGTTGAATTTATTAAAGCCTTTCTTTTCTTTTGAGTTGTCATCACTTCTATTCAGACATTTTGCTGCGAAATGCCCAACCTCATCATGGCCGAAACATATCAATGGAATTTTACCCTTGAATTCTCCCTTACCAATTTTTAGTTTTCTCATAAAGTAAGCATATTCTCCAACTGAACGACCTTCTTCATCATCTTCCTTTTCTTCACACTTGCAGGTGCAGGTATGTGCCTTTGAAGGTTGTTTCTCCTTATTGGTTTTCTTAGATGCAACGAACACAGTTTCTAGATGTGAAGTACCCTCTTCTTCATCAATTCTCATTTCATATTCTATGAGAACTCCATGTAATTCCTCTTTGCTAAGTTTGTCTATATTTGCACTATATTCTAAGACCGATACCTTTGGGTTGAATCTCCATGGTAACTTTCTAAGAATATTTCGTATAATAGTCTTCTCGTCAACAGGCTCTCCCAATCCTTCCAGAGTGTCGGTTATTTCATCAACGTGTTGGAAGTATGCAACAATGTTGTTATATTCTTTCATTTTGGGTTGCTCAAATTTTTCTCTGTAGATTTTAAGCTTTGCTTCTTTGACATTTGAGTCACCTGCATATATATTCTCAAGCTTGTCCCATACATTTTTGGTGGTTTTACAACCCAACACCTTATGATAAGCAGATTTAATAAGCCCACTGATAATAATATCCTTTTCTTTTGCATCATTTACCAAATTATTCTTACCTTGTTCATCCAAGGTTGATGTAAATCCATTTTGAATAGTGTCCCATACTTTGTAACCTTGTGCCAAGAGATATACCTCCATTCTTCCTTTCCAGAGTGCATAATTATTTTCATTAAATAGAGGTACACCATTCTTGGTATGCTCCATGACCTCCTTCGAGCTGTTAAACTTCTATTGAAGGAACCAAGCTCTGATACCAATTGTTGGAAATATTGAGAGGGGGGGTGAATCAATATTCCTTTCAATTAGAGCATTAGTTAATCTTCAATTATTATCATTGTTTGTACAATGATAGCAGTAAACAAAAGGAACAAAAATGCACACAGTTTTTAAGGTGGAAACCCTCTCCAGGACAAAAAACACCTGAATTATTTTCTAATAATTCTTTAATATTCAACTCCAATTGAAAATAAATCTCCAACTTCCTATAATCTAGAAAATCATTCTTCTCCAGCTCCCACTAGATGGATGCTCTAACACCTAAGATTCTTCAGTAGTCAACTAAATGGATGCCCCAACACCCAATGAGCTACAACTCACACTAGCACCACCCTACCACCCTGAATTTTTCACAAGCTTGAACCTATTGGTGACTTCATGCACCAGCCTAGCACCACCGTACCACCCTATAGAAGAATAAAAGAAGAATGGACTTTCGTACCAGGGAAAATGGTCCACTTTACAATGATATAGAATGATGTAGAAGAATAATATACACTAGACCATAACCCTAACTATGACACAACAACCTAATGATGATCCTAGACCTCCGGACACTACCTCTTCAACTCTTGGTAGATAGACACTTGTAAAAATTTTACAATGATACATTTACAATGACTTAGTACAATGATACCTTTATAATGATTGTATGCAGTGCTACCCACTTGAAGACTTCATGTGGTGAACTTCTTACTATTGTTCTGCACCTTGACTGATGCTCTTGTCATGCTACCCTCTGTTGCACCTTGCTCTGCTTTTTTGCCCTAGAAAGTCTGGTCCTTTGCAGCCCTTGACAACACATGATCTAGCTTTTTCTGGCCTTCTAGGATCTTGATATTGAATCTGGTGTATCTCTGTTATTTCATATCCCCAATATGTGATTTTTGGTTCTGTAGTATTCCTCTGGGTCTTCTTTCCAATTCCACAGATCTGACCCAATTTGGATTCTTCAAGAGAGAGTTATGCCCAATCTCTCACAATGACCTAATTATGGACTGGTTCAGTAGACCACACTTGTACAACATGCCACATGTCACTGTTTCTTAATTTGGATAAATTTGATACAAAATAAATTACAGTCCGTGCACTATCTACCACTTTTTATAAAATTCCAATCCAATACTCAGAGAGAGAGAGTTATGAAAATTTTCCCAAGGTCACTTCTTTGAGATGAAGTTCAAGAGTCTGCAAAAACACTAACTTCCACAAATCATATCTCCAACAATATTTCACACCTTGATCTGAAATTTTTACAGGGGCTTCCTTAGGACTTCTGCTTCGTATCATAAAAATTTCAGCTTCTGAACCTTCGTATAAACAAAGTTAGACTGAAAATTCCACGATGACTTGTTTTACATAGCGAAATCCCTTCATGAGGAGGACATGAGGATCACAATTTATATAAATTCCTAGGTTGAGAGGGTCTTCAACAAGTCAACATGGGAGGGATTTTAGGAGCTTAAAAATTATTAATTATTGACTTTTCAATTACCCATGCCACAACCCCATGGAGTTCTAGTCCACTAACTGGGGTTAAAAACTTCAAACATGAATATCTCTCAAACCGTGAAGAATTACGTGGTGTGCCATATATCAACGGAAACATCTAGACAAGGAGAAATCATCAAAAACATTATTGACCCGGAATATAGTAATTTGGCAGGTCAAAATTCCCATGCAAGATCGGGGTAGCCCCTGGTGCTGCTTGGGTTTACATCAATGACAACCACTAATCAACAAAATAATCTACAAGAGTCTATATTGTAACTCTAGTTAATATTTTATGTAGTCAAAATTAAACACTAGTAATCTATCAGGTTGTGTTATAACCAAGCCACTAGGAGGAACATACATTCCATTCTTTCGAGATCATTTTTCTCCTTAGTTGAGCCAAAATAGCTAGGAGAGATAGGAGGTGTAGCAAACATAGAGGATTTATGCACTATAGTAGCCCACGGGCCACAAGCATTACTTCTTTGTACCTCTAGCCATATTTCCAGACAGAGAAAGAGAGTGAAGCGACATCACCTTACAGTTGGGTTTTCTCCCAAAAGGGTTTCCCAGAGAGTATATATTGTGTTTTTTGTATGTGTGTGAACTTGTTTTTTCATTTTATACTTTTCTGCATATTTTTCATTTGCATGTATGCACTAATTACACTTAAATATACAAATTTGTAATTTTAATAAAATTGTAATATTGTAAAATTTCAGTATTTTAATATATTATTATCATATTTGTTGTGACAAACTATCTAATGGAATATCAAAGGTAGTTTACGGATCATTTTCTATCAGAGAAATTTTCTTTGGGTATTTTATGTAGATTTCGAGGATCTATATCGACAAGGACTAAAATCATAAAACCCTAATCATGGTTGACAAATTTGTAAACGAACCTCGTGATCCTGCAGAGGTGAGGTTTACACAGTTGGAACAACAAGTTTCAGATATCGAACACAATGTAAGCCTCCTCACGATGACCTTTAATAGAAATTTGGGGTGTTTGGAGAAGATGGGGATTCAAATGCATAATACAAATCAGAACATGAATCATAAGATTGGGGAGAAATGAAGAACTAGTCGAAGAAAGGACTCGAAAATGATCAACCCAGATTGAGTGGCATGAACCAATCATAGCCCATGTTTAAAACGGAAGAAAAAATTGATATCAAGTCGTACCATGGAGAGATCGTTACTTTGAAGATGAACCATTGGTTGTAGCAACTAGACATTTATTTCAGTGTCCATCAGATCGAAGAAGGATAGAAAATATCGTTTGTGTGGCTGAAATTGGAGGGCCAGACACTAACTTGGTGGGAGAGCCACACGTAAACCCTGAGGTTAGAGGGAGAACCTCCAGTGACTAAGTGGGAATATTTCAAAACCCTCATTAAGTCATTGTTTTATCACATTGGGTACATGAAGGACTAGTCGATCTGGTGGCATTACTTCAGGCAAAAGTCATCCCAAAGTGTGCAGGAGTACACCACATAATTCAAAAGATGGCTATAATGTTGGGTATCTCTCCAAAGAAACCAGATGTACTCCTCAAGTATCTAGGGGGTCTAAACCACCATATACATGAGAAATTGATGCTATTAAATCCCAAATCGATGGATGAGGCTTGTGTACAGGCACAATACCTAGAGAGCATAGGCCTGAAGATGGTGCAATCAAGTGGATCAAATCAAATAGAGAAACATATTTCTTCTAAGGAGGGAAAGAAGAAGATAAAATGGGTAAAGATAAAAATATAATAGCCCCAATGCATGAGTGTAAATATTCTAGCAACCACTGCAACAATGATGGCCATACAGAGGAGAAGTGATGAAAGTTGCATCCAGAGATAAACCCGAAGAACAAGAAGAAAGATAATAAGAAGAATAATATCATGGCCACTGATTTGAGAAACCAATTTTAAAGCATCTCGGACGTGGATGAAAATATAATTTTTACATCAGTGTAGAAGGAGGGTGAATATGAGGATCATTTAGTAGCAAGAAGGGAAGGAAATGACCAAAATCTTCCATATAAAGATATTGGTCAAGAAGACAAAGATTGATGCTCTGTTTGACTCAGGATCACAAGTGAAACTCATTGTAGAAGAGTTGGTCAAGAATTTTTGGTTGGAATTTCGTGATCATCCAAACCCATATCCATTGGGATGGCTAAATAAGGATGCAGAGTTGAAGATAACAAAATAGTGTAAAAATAAATTTTCTATCAATGTTGATTTAATTGATGAAGTAGATATAGATGTGTTTCCCCTTGATTTATGTGGAGTCTTTTTTGGGAGTCCATACATGTACAGACGCGATGCAATATTCATGAGGAGATCCAATGAATACTAGCTCTTCAAGAATGGAATAGTTCATCATAAACGTGTACAAAGGAAATTCAAAAATTTCACTGGTAAGTTCCAACCAAGCCAAGAAATTTATTAGTTCCAACAAGAAGTATGTTTTCTTATTTTTAAGAGAAATTTATTCTCTAGAGGAGTCAATAAGAGGCAAGGCATCACTGGAGGGGTGTACTACAAAAAATAAAGAACAATTGGAGGAGTTGTTATAGCGATGTGTTCCGAGAGCCTAAAGGGTTACCACCTAAGAGAGAAGTGGAGAATGACATCCAATTATTGCCAGACTCCCCATTGCAAAATATTGGACAATATAGGCAGTTTGTTATAGAAGAAAGTGAGGTGAAGAAACAGTTGCAGTAGTTGCTAGAACATGGCTTAATTCAACTGAGTACATCATCATGTGGGTCACCCGTAATCATTGTTCTGAAGAAGGATGGGACTTGGCAGATGTGTATATATTATAGGCCTTTGAACAAAATAATGCTGAAGAACATATACCCATTTCCAAGGATAGATGATTTGTTGGATCGGTTGCAACAAGAAAAATACTTCACCAAGATGGACTTGATGTATGGAAATCATCATTTTCGAGTCAAAGAAGAATATACCTAGAAAATTTCCTTCAAAACTAGGAAATATTTATATGAGTGGTTAGTCATTCCATTTGGCCTATGTAATGCACCAACTAAATTTATGAGATTAATGAATGATGTAATGCACCCTTTTATAGATTCATTTTTTATTGTATATTTGGATAATATATTGGTATATAGTGCTACCTGGGAGGATCATATGTAACATTTGATGCAATTGTTGGAAACATTGAAGAAGCACCATCTACTAACAAATATCAAGAAGTGTGATTTTTCACATTAGTCTTTGGTGAATCTAGGGTATGTGATTGGTAGAGGAGAGATGAATATAGATCCTTCCAAGATGGAGGCCATCATGAAATGGTTGGTGAATATTAATGTTTCAGAGTTCAAGAGTTTCATTGGGGTGGCACAGTACCAGAGTAAATTCATATCCTCATTTTCAGTGGTAGCAACACCACTCCATGCCATAACAGCAAGTGGTAAGAGTTTCCAGTGGAGAAAACGTCAGTAGAAGTCTTTCGAGGAACTAAAGAAAAATATCAGTCAAGCACCAGTTGTGTCATTACCAAACTTTCAACGATGCTTCAAATTGTATGAATATGCGAGTGGGTATGCTATGGGAGTTTTCTTGATGTAGGGAGGAAGGTCTGTATGCTATCATTATGAAGTATTTCGCGGGTAATTCCTTAACTACCCTACCTATGACAAGGTGATTTATGATATGGTGCAAGATGTGATGAAGTGGAATCACTATCTAATGGTAGAGGAGATAGAAATCCACATAGATCACCAGTAATTACAGTAATTTCAGACCTAGAGTAAGTTAGAGCAGACTAGGCATTACAAGTGGATGGGGTTTTTACAATAGTTTCATTTGGTCATCAAGTATAAGAAGGGAAGCAGAAACAATTTGGCTGACATTCTTTTAAGGCCACCCACATCAAATATTACAGCTTTGGGGACTCTTATCCACATGGAGCCATTCACCCATGATACATATAGAGAGGCTTATTATAAGGATGAGGAATTCAAGGAGGTGTATAAGCATTTACATAGTCAGAGTCATGTGCACGATGGTGACAGAACCATTGACTACCATCTCTAGGACGGGTTACTCTACAGACTAGATAAGTTATGTGCTCCTAAAGGCGAGTGATTGTGGTTGATTATATAGGCTCACACCTCCAATGTTGCAGGGCATTTTGGTGTAGGGAATATCGTGGCTAACATGCAAAGGTATGTGTATTGCCCTAATATGCAAGAGCAGGTTTTTATTTTCATAAGAGGATGTTTTCTTTGTTTTACTAGTAAGACTAGCAATAAGAAACGGGGTCTATACAATACCTTAACTATACCTACTCATCCTTGGGAAAGAATTTCCATGGAATTTGTGGGAGGTTTAGCGATAACCAAGAAGGGACATGATGTAGTATACCTAGGGGAGATAATATAGGGTATAGAGGGAGGTACCCAAGGGAATAATATGATGTAATAATATAAGAATGATAAATAAATGGGTCATAGTTAATAAATAAAGTGGTTAACCCACATTATGTAACGGACCACATGTAGCTAGGGAATAAAGTGATAAGCACATTCTATTGTATGTGGTATTGAGAGAACCATGGTAACTACGCTTGGTATTGCATGTATGAAACCTATATATAGGCTAGAGACTCTCCATTGAGAGATGTTAAGGATTATTGTATTGGCAAGCATATGGCTTGTGGAGTGATCTCCTTCCTTAAGGAGTGAATGTATGGTGTTGCCCTACCTCAAGGGTTTTGATATTAATGAAGATCAGAATTTTTATCTTCAATGGTGTTATTTCTTGGGCATATTATCCATTTCTATACATTTTCTTGTCATATCTATTACAAGTGGTATCAGAGGACTTTCTTGGGCAGAGTTTAGGAGATTTTTTTTTTCATTTTTTGCAGGAAATTTTTGGGCGGTGCAAATAAATACAATATCTAGATTCCTTGTGCAAAAATACCCAATTTCAAAAGAAAAAATCATTCGAATCGAAGTCTAGATGAGGGAGATATCACCGATTTAAATTCAGTTGCGTTGCATAAATGTTTCTGATGGAAATTTGTGTATGACGGATCTCCTCACATTTTTTGTAGATTTTGGTGCATAATTTCAGACAAACAATTATATATCTAGCCCGTCCTTGAAAAAAAACTCAATTTCAAAAAAAAATCGGTCAAATCGGTGTCCGGATGAGGGAGTTATCACTGATTTAACATCCATTTTTTCAAAAATTTTGTGACGGCGGGACTGTTGCAGCGCAGATCTGTGTTTTTAGAGTACCTAGATTAGGATTTCATTCACATAGATAGATGAATAATGACTATAGCATTTCCAAAAATAGGTTATATTAAGGATTCTGAGTTATATTGACCAAGTAATGCCCATTTTAAATTTTTTCCAAAGTAAGTGATTTTCTTCAAAACCCTTACTTTGTTTTAGAGGTTCTTGCAAGATGAAGTTTACAGGAAAAGATGATGGCCCTACTATTGAATATTTTTTGAAATATCACAAGGCTTAATACCGAAATTTTTGGATATGCTCCATAGGGCTTCATATGAAATATGAGGCAAATAAATGGTGGACCTCACTTGACAGCTCAGTGAGGAAACTTCCCGAGAAAAAACTTGAAAAATTCCTTTTGGACAAGTGGTCTCAAGCTGGAAAGAAGGAAAGTAAGAGCCATAAAGACTTATTTTCTACTAATATTTTCATATTACGGGTTCATGGAAGTATTTAGAAATAGAACATTATTGTGTCTATCATTCCTAGTTGCAAGCATAATTATATTAATGTGAATTTGGCTAAAAAATTGCAAGTTCCAGCAAAGCATATTGAAAACACATAGGTTGATAATGAAGATGTTCAAATTTATAAATATTTGAATATTTCTATGGATAATTATGTGTTGCATTATGATTTTTATGCTTTAGATATGGCTATTGTGGATGTTGTTTTGGGACACCCTTGGATGGAATCCATTGGTACTGTCAATTTTAATGTGCAAAAGAAATTCATGGAGCTCTGGTATAAAAATAAGAAAATTACATTGCACGATATTTGCATTAGGAACCATGAAGAGATTTGGGAGGAAGAAGCACAAATATCTAATAACACAGACACATCACATGATGAGCCTTTGATGGTAGACAACCAAACACAGACATCAAAGCAAGTACCAACAAAAGAACCAGACACCACTCCATCACCAATAATGGAGGAATTAATGAAAGATATTACATCATTTGAAGCTTCAACATATCACCACCCGCATCACCCAGCAAGACAACAACCAGCAAGGTGGAAACGAATTAGCAACAAGGACAAAAACCCCTGGACGACACATAGAGAGGTGTGACGATCCACTGACAACACATCAACACAGAAGAACCACCAGAACCTGCTTCCATCTCAAGCGAGCGAGGCACCGACTAGATCGAGTGTTCACCTTTCTCTTGGATGGCTAGATGCAAGTGAATGGTACCAGTGGAATACTCTTTTGAGTAGGACTTATTATTTGTGTTCTTCTCATGTTTAGGGGACGAAACATGTTTAAGGGGGGTGTAATGTAGTATACCTAGGGGGGATAATATAGGGTATAGAGGGAGGTACCAAAGGGAATAATATGATGTAATAATATAAGAATGATAAATAAATGGGTCATAGTTAATAAATAAAGTGGTTAACCCACATTATTTAACGGACCACATGTAGCTAGGGAATAAAGTGATAAGCACATTCTATTGTATGTGGTATTGAGAGAACCATGGTAACTACGCTTGGTATTGCATGTATGAAACCTATATATAGGCTAGAGACTCTCCATTGAGAGATGTTAAGGATTATTGTATTGGCAAGAATATGGCTTGTGGAGTGATCTCCTTCCTTAAGGAGTGAATGTATGGTGTTGCCCCACCTCAAGGGTTTTGATATTAATGAAGATCTAAAGTTTTATCTTCAATGGTGTTATTTCTTGTGCATATTATCCATTTCTATACATTTTCTTGTCAGATCTATTACAAGTGGTATCAGAGGACTTTCTTGGGCAGAGTTTAGGAGATTTTTTTTTCATTTTTTCCAGGAAATGTTGTGAAACCAGCTCCAAAAGTAGAATAAAAGAGATATCAACGCCTTAGAAATAAGCCACTTCGAGGGGGCAACATCTAATACATTACATGAATGAACAATTCTTGGGTGATACAAATGACCAAAACCTCCTTCTATATATAGGAGTCCATGGGGCCACAATATAATCCTAGTGGGGCCACAATGTAATCCTAGGCGACCTAAAAATAATAATGTAAGGGTACAATAATAACAATATGGGGGCTATAGGGGTACAAAAATAAAAATAAGGGGGGATACACTAACATAATAAGGGACTACACTATTAATATAGGTACTTAACATGCCCCTCTCCTTCAAACAAGTGTTGTCCTCAACGCTTGATTATTTCTTGACGTTTCTGTATAAAATTCTCATCCTCCATGTGGAATATTCTACAGGAAAGTTCTTCCACTTGCCGAGATACTTTGAAATTGATCGTACTTGTCGAGTTCTTGTTTCTGTGACTGCTTCAGAACTTCTTTCGATGTGATGTTGATCTTCCTGTTGTTTCATTAGATTATGCACCAAAGTTAGGTTATCCTTTGAGAGTTGGAGAACTTTTTATTGATGCTCGATGTGATCTTCCACTAATTTATAATCCATATTATCTATTATTTGATCCTTCAAACCATCCAACCTAGCCTCCATTTCTTATTTTAAACCATCTATGTCATCTTCGGTTTCTCTTCGTAAGATCAAAATTTGTTGCACTTGGTACCGTAATTTTGATATCTCATACTGCAATTCTTCCTCTTCATGCATCATAGTATAGATTTTTGAGGCTTAATGGGTATGGAATTATTTTTTGGAGGCATTATAGAACCCAATACTGATAAAATTTCTAAAATATGCCCTTGGAATCACTTCAAACTTCTTTTTCAAACAAACATTATGCAATTTTAAAAACCAAACACACACCTTTTTCTTGCTTTTGAGGAGCTCGATATTGAAATTGAATTATCTCTATGATTTAAGAACTTCAATAGCTAAAATTCAGCCCTGACATAGCCCTCTGAATATAATTTTCAATGCCACAGGTCTGACCTGATTTGGATTCTCCAAGACAAAGTTATGCCCAATATCCCACGATGACCTAATTATGGACTGGTTCAGTAGAGCGAATTTTTATGACTTGCCATGTGTCACTGTTTCCTCCTGTGGGTTTGAAAGTGATAGACAGGAAGCTACAGTCCGTGTACTTCTAGCCACTTTTTATAGAATTCCAATCATATGCTTAGAGAGAGAGTTATGAATATTTTCCCATTATCACCTCTTTGAGATGAAATTCAGGAGCCTAAAAAATACCTAACTTCCACAGATCATATCTCCGAAAATATTGCGAATCAAGATTTGAAATTTTGCGACGATGTTCCTCATGATTTCAGTTTTGTGCTCGAAAAATTTTATCTTCTGAACCTTCGTAGAAACAAATTTATAGCGAAAATTCCATGATGACCTGTTTTGTGCAACGAAACCCTAAAATTCAAAGCTCTGATATCAAATGTTGTGAAACCAGCTCCAAAAATAGAAGAAAAGAGATATCAACACCTTAAAAATAAGCCACTTCGAGGGGAAAACCTCCAATACATTATATTAATGGACAATTCTTATATGATACAAATTACAAAACCTCCTTTCTATATATAGGAGTCCATGGGGCCACAATGTAATCCTAGACGACCTAACAATAATAATGTAAGGGAAAAATAATAAAAATATGGGGGTTACAGGGGTAGAAAAATAACATTAAGGGGGGCTACACTAACATAATAAGGGACTACACTATTAATATAGGGACTTAACACATGACTACCTATTTTTAGTAGTGGACATCTTCAGCAAGATTTGTGTATGGATTCCTTGTAAAAATACCATCAGCAGGAAAGAAGCAACAAAGATTTTCTTTGGAAAAAACTCGGTGCACTTTGGGATACCAAGGAGCATCATTTCAGACAAGGATACAAGATTTCTCAGTGCATTCTAGACTAACATTGTGGAAGAATATGGACACAAAGTTGAAGAGATCTATAGTGTTCCAACCACAGACATATGGGCAGAGAGAAGTAGTAAACAAGACTTTGGTGTAACTTTTGAGGGCATACAACCATAAGCATCCAGAGACCTGGGATGAAAATATGGTATATAGACAACATTATTATAACATATTAGTCCACACTTCAACATGAAAGTCCCCATTTGAATTTTTTTTTGGATATTTTCCACCTTCACATTTGGATATTTCATATGGGTAGCAAGGAGTGATGGAATATATTACGGGATATGCTTTGAGGGCTGAAAATTTTATAGATAAGACTAGGCAGATTCATCTACAGGTACAAGAAACACTGCAGAAGTCACAGAAGAAGTATAATGTTAGACATGATCAACAAAAAATAGGGAAGTCATTCAAGGTGGGAGACAGAATATGGTTACAGTTGAACAAGGAGAGGTTGCAAGGGCTTCATAAGAAAATCAAGGCTTTGAGGTATGGTCCCTTTTAGATACTGGAAAAGGTGGGAGGAAATTCCTATTAACTCATTTTACCATCATATATGTGCATTTAATCAGTTGTGAATGTAGAAAATTTGAAACTCTATGAGTCTTCCATGCTAGATTAGGAAGAGGAATAGGTCCTATCTTTTGTGGAGGATTTGGCACCATATGCTCAGGAAGAGTTGATAGAAGATACATTTTTGCAGAAGAGGTCCAGAACTACAAGATAGGGGCAGCATGACCTTTGGTAGATTTGGTTCTAGGGACATATTCCAAAAAAAGCTAAATGTTACACCAAAGAGAATTTGGAGGAAAATTTTCATCACATCATTCAGTAGAGGTTTTTGGTGACGAAACTCATCCAAAAATGATGAGGTGTGATCCAAGTTGCATAAGTATATTATTTTTCATCCATACCAATGCATTTGGAGTGGAAAAAATGAAGGAATCATCTCATGGGACCCTTTTTACCAGTGGGACCCAGTTTGGAAAAACGGGGTCTGGAACCTTCCAGGAGTGTTTTGAGGCATCAAATGACATTTTTTTGGGGTAAAAATTTAACACTTTAATGCAACACCATTTCATGTTATTATACACATATATATCTTTCCAATGACACAAGAAGTGTGTTAATCGATGTCTGTATGCAAAAGTTATGCCACTCATAAGTTGGCCTTCCTATTTTCACACATATAGTTTGAGAGGATATCGCGTCAGCTCCAATTATTCATGGAAAAGGGGATATCCACATGATTATGATGTAAAAGACTCTAGAATAGTCTATATTGTAACTCTAGTTAAGAGTCGATGTATTCAAAATTAACGACTAGTATGCTATCGAGTTGTGTTATAATCGGGCCACTAGGAGGAAGAGGAATTCCATTATTTCAAGAGAATTTTGTTCCATAGCTGAGCAAAGATAACCAGGAGAGATAGGATGTGGAGCACAAAGATAATATCTCTGCATTGTAGCTTACCACAAGCCACATGCATTTCTTCTTTATACCTGCATCCATATTTCTAGACAGAGAAAGAGAGCGAAGCGGCCTCACCTTCCAACTAAGTTTTCTCCCGAAAGGGTTTCCCAGAGAGAATATCTTGTGTCTTATGTGTGTGCATGAGATTATTTTATCATTCTCTACTTTTATGAATAATTTCCATTTGCATGCATTCACTAATTACAGTTAAATCTACAAATATAGAATTTTAATAAAATTGTAATAGTGTAAAATTTCAGCATTTTAATATATTATTATCAGATTTGTGGTGAAAAAATATCCAGTGGAATATCCATGGAATTTTATGTATCATTTGCTATCATAGTAGGTTTCTTTGGATATTTTGTGCAGATTGTAGGGATCTGTTAGTCATTAGTATTTTTTCCTGTTGTGATGACTATATGCCTTGCCTAGGTTTTCTAGCAACCAATTTCGAACAATCAATTTGTCCTCTAGAAAACCCCTTAGAGAAATTTTTATCTTTTTCCCTCTCTTGCAGAATATGTTAGAAGTGGTCATCAAGTTTTAGTCTTGATAAAACTCCCCTGTCCATAACTGTCATAAGCCTTGTATCTCTGAATATTCAAAGTCCCTTGTTTTCACACAGCTCACTGTCAAGCACAGGACAAGTTGTCTCCTCCCCTCTCACTGTTTAAATTCCCATATGATGACCTGACTATGCCCAATAAGTCCTTCAGAAATTATCAAAAATTTTCCAGGTCTAGGTGATGGTGTTTAGGGTAAGTATCTTGAGAAGAATATCTCTAGTCAAAAACCCTATTTTCAATATCAGTCAGCCATATTTTCTTCTTATCTGGAAAAACAAAACGCTTGTTTACCCCTAGGTCACATACCATAAAAATGGTCACTGTGTTTTGTTTCAACAAAGATTATAAGGTTCAATTGAGGAAGAAATAGACTAAGAAGGTCCTATGTCCAAAGAAAAGTGATCAAGTGAAATTTTCAAGCATTATCATCATGATACATCAGAAAAGGCCTCCAATGATCAAAGTCATTTTATCAGTGCATTTCTGCAGGGGTGTTAGGATAGATGGCATTAAGCAGTCCTGAACAAGGGGACACTTCAAGGAAAGTTTTCAAAGCTAGAACAGTTGACTGTTGGGAAACAAAGGAAATGCAGATTTCAAAGAGAAAGGAAACCTACAGGATTCATCCCTGCAAACTCAAAACACCAAGAAATTCAAAGAGTCATCCATCATGGAAAAATGAGTACAAAGGTTGGGAAGTCACTACATCTAGCACTTCATGTCAACTCACAATCGCATTTTCAAATTCTTCCCAAACATATGGGCACAACTCTGAAAAAAAGTCTTATGAGGCTAGGTATGGAAATTTTCTGGCAAAAGAACCTCTAGCAGAATAGGCATCAAAGTAAAAAGTATAGAAAGGAACAGTTGCCTTTTTTATATAGCCTAGACTCTGAATCATCAAGGTTCTATCAGCACCAATAAAGCTACAGTTACTACAAAGAAGAGTTATTCCAAAGACAGACAAAACATACATTTATCATTTGGAAATACATTACCTGCCCATGGCTTTCATAGTGAGACTCAATAAGAACATGTCTCATAAGAAAATTGGACTAAAGACAAAGTTGGTTGAAAAAAGGCCTCCTTCAATCATAAGCAGAGGGAAAAGACTTGAGTTTAAAGGGCCTCCTTCATGACAAGTAGAGGGCATAGTTGCTTTAAAGGGCCTCCTTCATTTGACGAACAGAGATAGGGAAAAAAACACAGGTTGTTTAAAGAGCCCAGAATTTGTTTGAAGTACCTTCCTTCAAGCATAAATAGAGCACCCACACAGTTTTAAAGAAGCCTCCTTCAATGACAAGTAGAGGGCAAATAATTAAGTTTAAAGGGCCTCCTTCACGACAAGTAGAGGGCACAGTTTCTTTTAAAGGGCCTCCTTCATTTGATAAACAGAGATAGGCCAAGTTTTTGTTTGAAATACATCCTAAAAGATAAGTAGAGGGCCTAAACAGTTTGTGTTTAACAAGCCTCCTTCAAAGATAAACACAGTAAGCTTAAAGGGCCTCCTTCATAACAAGCAGAGGACAAACACTTAAGTTTGAAAAAGCCTCCTTTAATGAAGATAAGGTGTTACATAAAGGGCAATCATAGACTTGACTTAAAGAACGTGGAGGAAAACATAGTTGTTAAATTCGCCTTGAAAATGACAAAATTCCATCATAAGTCTAATCACATGTTCAAATTATAAAGGTAGTGGTGAAGGGAAACAAAAAAGGGACAAAAAAATCTATCAGATGAGCCATAAGGTGAAGGTAAACTGCATTTCTGCACCAACATTCACCACTTTTGACCAGTGTTGGGAGAATCAGTTTTTGGATAGACAAATGGATACAAAATGAAAAAAATATATATATTTGGAAAGTAGACATCCATAGCTTTCCAATGATCCATGCCAGGCCCAATTCCGACATCGGGAAGGCCTCCAAAACACTGTTGCAAAAAGGCCTATTTCTGCGCTACGCACCTACAGTCTGCTCCTGTGTTATTTTTTGAAGGACGCTACGCACCTATAGATGGAAGCTACGCACCTGTAGTAAAAGTGCAACACCATCCAGAAAGCTGCAGAAAGGGACAAAATTAGCCAAATTTTACCCAGAAGCTGCATTTTGCTATGAGAATCAATTTTAAGAGGCCTTCTTCATCAATTGACATCTCCTCATCATTTTTTAAGTCATAAAAGTGCCAATTAGTCCTCATACCCCTTGCTTCACCCTCCACTGATCATGTTCCACTTTCCTCCCATGAGTCACCCTCCCAAGAAAACATTCTTCAGACAGTTTCCTCTGGTAAAGGTGATCATGAAGAAAACAAAGCTAGACCAAAAGAAAGCAGTAGTGGCCCTGAAAGTAATGCTGAGCCTGAGAAAACCACTATTGATACCAAAGAAAATAGTTAGGAGGAGGATGATAATGGAAAAGAAGAAACTGAAGAAGAAGAGAGGAACAATGAGAAAGAAGAATGTAGTAAAATCAAACGATGGAAGTAATGATAACAAAGAACAAGCCAATGAAGAAGCAGCCCACTAAAGAATGAAAGCAGTGATGAAGATAGCCCAAAAGAGGAGGAAAAAAACAGTAATGATGAAAGCATCCCACTAAAGAATGAAAATAGTGACAGTAAAAAAGGAAGCAAATTTGGTAATGAAGGAGGCAGCAATATAAAGGGTCAAACTAAACAGGTACTAGTGTTAACCCCTCCTTTCATTTCTCATCAACACAGTCAGGAGCATGTGATTGCTGCCTCTCCAAGGCAAGGTGCCATGCTTCATCCATCAAAAATGGTGAAGGCTAAAACCATTAAAGCAGTGAAAGAAAAAAATATTCAAACAGTGCCAAGCAATGTCACCAAGGCACTAAGAAGCAGAGGTAAATTTCCAAAACATAGCAAGGTTGAATTGCCTAAGAAAACTAGAGG